>CAWUFW010024207.1:0-64125 GCA_963921515.1 Calotriton arnoldi
CGACGCCGACGACCGGTGTGCACTCCGCGAGCGACCCCTGGACCTCTCACGCGACCGGGGCTTCCGCGGAGCCGAATGCCGGGCCTCGAGGAGCTTTCGAGACCGCTCTCGCAAAGCCTTCGGGTTGAGGGCCTGGCATTCGGGACAAGACTCGGTGTCGTGGCCTCGGCCGAGGCAGAAGAGACACTCCCAATGCGGGTCGGTGACGGACATCATCCGCGCACAGGCGCCGCATCGCTTGAAGCCGGGCATCCCTACGACACCTGAAGGCTGGAAAAAAACAGTGAAAAATCACCAAAAAGTATGGTCAAAAATTGACCAGGGCACTGCTCTTCCCGGATCTGCGCTTACTGGCGCGGAAAAAGAAGAACTGACGTCAGCGCGCAGGGGCGGCGCCTAAGTACTGCCCGCGACGTCATCCCGGCGATCACGACGCCGACGACGGACGCGGAGCCGCACGACGCCGCCTACCGACGCGCAAGGGTACTGCTACGCAAAACTTTCCGGATCCAGCCTGACGCCTGGGGATATTCTAAGGTAAGGAATCTATCACTAACGTGTCTCTTTCAGATATGCTACTTACCAGTATGCATCTGTTCTTGGCATGTAGAGCTGCAGATCCTCACACTGTGCATTAGATCGCCATCTGGTGTTGGGCTCGGATGCTTGCACTTTGTTGTTGTCTTCGAAGAAGTCTTTGTAGTCATGTGATAGGTGACTCCTCCTTTGGACAATAGTGCGCATGGGCATCGACTCCATCCTCAGATTGTTTTTCGCCATATTGGGGAGTGATGGAGTTAGTAGAAAAGGAAAGAGATGTCCATGTGTGTGTATCTAATTAAGATAGGACTGGAGCACATACAGGTCCCGGGGAGGTGGGTGGGCGTGAGGATCTGCAGCTCTACATGCCAAGAACAGATGCATACTGGTAAGTAGCATTTCCGTTCGAGGCATGTGAGCTGCAGAGCTCACACTGTGCATAGACTGTACAGCAGTATCTCCCCTAGCGGTGGTCACCTGTATGTGTTGCAGTAGTTTGAAAAAGGGTTTTAAGGACAGCTTGGCCCACGGAAGCTTGTTGCTTGGCTTGCACATCAACACAATAGTGTTTAGTGAAGGTGTGTGTTGTAGACCACGTGGCTGCCTTACATATGTCTTCTAGGGGAATGTTCCCTAAGAATGCCATGGAGGCCCCTAGTTTGCGTGTTGAGTGCGCTCTAGGGGGAACTGATAATGTGCGTTTGGCTTTTTGGTAGCAGATTTGGATACATTTAACAATCCACCTTGCAAACCCGGATTTTGAGATGGGATTACCTTTGTGTGGTGGAGAGAAAGCTACAAACAATTGTTTGGTTTTGCGAAAGGATTTGGTTTTGTCAATGTAATACATAAGGGCTCTTTTGACATCTAGGGTGTGGAGAGCTCTTTCTGCCATGGAATCTGGGTTTTGGAAGAACACAGGTAGTTCTACTGATTGGTTAAGGTGGAAAGGCGAAATGACTTTGGGAAGGAATTTTGGGTTTGTTCTGAGAACTACCTTTTTATGATGTATTTGTAAGAAAGGCTCTTGTATAGTTAGAGCTTGTAGCTCACTGACTCTCCTGAGAGAAGTGATTGCAATTAGAAACGCAACTTTCCATGTAAGGAATTGAAGTTCACATTTATGTAAGGGTTCGAAAGGTGGACCCATGAGCCTGGTAAGTACTATATTAAGATTCCACACTGGGGAAGGTGGTAATCTGGGAGGTATGATCCGCTTAAGGCCTTCCATAAAGGCTTTAATGGCGGGAACTTTGAATAGTGATAAGTGTTGTCTGTTTTGTAAGTAAGCAGCAAGGGCTGCGAGGTGCAGACGTATGGATGAGTATGCAAGATTACATCTTTGCAAATGTAGCAAATAGCAAATGATGTTTTGCGTAGAGGCTTGTAATGGTTGGATGTTATTATTAGTGCAGTAAATAGCGAATCTTTTCCATTTAGCTGCATAGCAGGCTCTGGTAGTTGGGCGTCTAGCTTCTTTTATAACGTCCATGCAGTCTGGGGGTAGGTTAAGGTAACCGAATTCTAGGACTTCAGGAGCCAAATTGCAAGGTTCAGCTGAGATGGATCTGGGTGCATTATCTCTCCATGGCTCTGCGTTAGCATTGTTGGGGAGAGGTGTAGTCTTTGGTATGGGACTACTGATAGCTCCAGTAGTGTGGTGAACCACGGTTGGCGTGCCCATGTAGGGGCTACTAGTATCATTTTTAGAGACTGTTGTCGAAGCTTGCGTACTACAAGTGGGATGAGTGGGAGCGGTGGAAAAGCGTACACAAATCTGCCGGACCAGTTCATCCATATCGCATTGCCCTTGGACTGCGGGTGTGGAAACCTGGCGGCGAAGGTTGGGCATTTGGCGTTTTGGTGTGTGGCGAACAGATCTAAGTCTGGCTGGCCCCACATCTGGAAGAATGGTAGAAGAACTTGTGGATGTAGTTCCCACTCGTGAATCTGTTGTGTCTGTCGACTTAACAGATCTGCAATCTGATTGTGAACCCCTGGTAGGTGTTCTGCTAGAAGGTATATGTTTTGTGGAATGGCCCACCTCCAAATGTCCTGTGCTAGTTGGGACAGTTGTGGAGAGTGTGTCCCCCTGTTTTTGTATATAGTACATAGCTGTGATGTTGTCTGTTCGGATCAGGACAGCTTTGTTTTGTACGTGGAGTTGAAAGGACTTGAGAGCTAGGAATATAGCTAGTAACTCTAGGTGGTTGATGTGGAGCAGCTTCTGCTGAGTGGTCCACTTGCCTTGTGTTGTATGATGTAACAGGTGTGCTCCCCATCCTGTAAGGGATGCGTCCGTGGTTAGTACTACTTGTGGAACCGGCTCTAGGAACGGCCGCCCCTTGGACAAATTGTTGGTGTTCCACCACTGCAGAGAGCGATGTGTGCGGCTGTCCACCAACACCAGATCTGTAAGATGTCCATGAGCCTGGTTCCATTGGCGCGCTAGGCACTCTTGTAGAGGACGCATTTGAAGTTTTGCATGAGGGACGATAAAAATGCAGGATGCCATCATGCCGATTAGCTGCATAAACACTCTGGCTGTAAGAGAGTGTTGCATTTGAAACCTGGGGACAAGGGTTTGTATACTGGCTATCCTGGCTGGGCTGGGGTAAGCTAGAGCAGTGGAAGTGTTTATTGTAGCTCCCAGATATTGAAGGACATGGGAGGGCTGAAGGTGGGACTTGGTATAGTTTATTGTGAACCCCAAGTTGTGTAATGTTTGTATTGTTTGGTGAGTGTGTTGGACACACTGGTTGAATGATTTGGCTTTGATAAGCCAGTCGTCCAGGTATGGGAAGACATGTATTTGTTGTCTTCGTAGATGCGCTGCTACTACTGCAAGGCATTTGGTAAACACTCTTGGAGCAGTGGTGACTCCGAATGGGAGTACTTTGAACTGGTAGTGCTGCCCATTGAGAACGAACCTTAGATACTTCCTGTGAGCAGGATGTATGGGAATGTGGAAGTAGGCGTACTTGAGGTCTAATGTGGCAAGGAAGTCTTGTTGTTGTAGTAAGGGAAGCACTTGTTGGAGAGTGATCATGTGAAAATGATCTGAGTGTATGTATTGATTGAGAGGTCTGAGGTCTAAAATAGGCCTGAGAGTGCCGTACTTTTTGGGAATGAGGAAGTACAGGGAGTAAACCCCTGTGCCCTGCTGTAGCAGAGGCACTGGCTCTATGGCGTGCTTTTGAAGCAGGGAAAGTACCTCTTGTTGTAAAAGTGTAAGATGGTCTGTGGACATTGGACGCTGCCTGGGTGGTATGGTGGGTAGCTGTTAGCTCCAGGCAGTAGCCATGTTGGATAATCTGTCTCACCCACCTGTCTGTTGTAATGGAGTTCCAGACAGGCAGGAACTGTGATAGCCTTCCCCCGACAGGGGTGTTGTGGTCGGGGGAAGTGGAGGAAAGTCACTGTTTGGGAGTGGTGGAGGTACGGGTGTTATTATTACCTCGACCTCTGCCCTTAGAGTTGTTGCCTCTGTAACCACCCCTAAAGTATCCTCTATTAGGAGAGGTTTGGGTGTTTGTTCGATAGGAAGAGGAACTGTCTGCGGTGGTATTCCTGGAGCCCCCTCTGTAAAAGGAGCGGCGAAAGGAGCCACGTTGCTGCGGGGACTGCAATGCTCCCATTGATTTGGCAGTGTCAGTATCCTTCTTCATCTTTTCTAGTGCTGTGTCGACAGCAGGACCAAATAGTTGGTTTTGGTTAAATGGCTGGTTTAGTATGGTAGTCTGGACTTCTGGCTTAAAACCTGAAATGCGAAGCCAGGCGTGTCGTCTGATAAGCACGCTAGTGTTAACTGACCTAGCGGCGGTGTCGGCTGCGTCTAAGGCGCACTTAATGGAGGCATTTGAAATAAGTTTGCCTTCTTGAATGAGGTCAGTGGCTTGTGTTTTGTATTGATCAGGTAGATGTTGAAGGAGGGTTTCTAGCTGATCGTAGTGTGCCCTGTCGTACCTAGCTAGTAGAGCTTGGGTGTTAGCGATGCGCCAGATGTTGGTGGCTTGCGCAGCTACGCGTTTGCCAGAGGAATCTAACAATTTGGATTCTTTATCAGGGGGCGGAGCATCCCCTGAAGTTTGGGAATTGGCGCGTTTTCTGGCATTAGAAACGACCAGTGAGTCAAGGGGAGCTGACCTTTGATGTAGGTGGGGTCATCGGGGGCAGGTCTATATTTTTATCCACTCTAGGATTAAGGATCCTGGCTCTGACTGGGTCGTTAAAAATTTCAGGTGCGTGTTTAATGACACCCTTGATCATGGGCAAAGTTTGAACAGTTTTTGAGACCGTTCAAAAGTGTCTAGAAGAAAATCTTCTTCTGGTTGGTCGGTGTGAATATGCACCCCATGAAAAACGGCTGCCCTATGTATGAGTTGCCCAAAACCTATGTGATCATCTGGTGGAGATGGTTTTGTGGGATAAGGTGGAGGGCTGGGGAGGTCTGTAGGGTCTGGGGGTCATTATAACCCCAGTCATCCTGTGGTGGATTATCTGGATCCAGAAATAAATTATGAGGGTCATCCCCGTACCCCATGTTGTCCTCATACTCATGTGGGGAGACTCCGCAGGTTGAGGAGGTGTGATAGGGATGTGGAGAGGAGGGGTGTTAGAGAGAGGTATAGGGGAAGAAGGAGGCATAGGGGAAGTGGAAGAGTCCTTCTTCTTTGGAGGGACAGGCTTGTGACGTGGCACAGAGGAAATGTGTCCTGTTTTAGGATTGATATAAATCTTGTGTTGATTAGGATCGACTGGATCCGGTGTAAACAGTTCCTCCTCTTGAATATTGGTTATCGGCGCCAACTTTTTCGGTTCCGAACGTGGTGAGGGCTTCTTTAAATGTTCCTTTGCTTTAGAAGGCGTCGAGGCGTCCTTCGGTTTAGCTACAGGCTCGACCGGCTTTGGTTTACGGGGTGCGTCGAGTAGCTTCGGTTTCGGTGCCGAGGGATCCGCGTGCTTGGAGGCGGATTTGGGGACCGAACTGGATTTCGGCGCCGGGTGGTCTTTTTGTTTCGGCGCCGAAGGTGCCGGTGTAACGGGCACATGTGGTTTGGTCGGTGCCGAGGAGCTAGAAGGCTTTGTTTTCTTTTTCGGTGCCGAGCCCGAAGGCGGGGCGTCCGAAACACGTTTACGGTCTCGACTGGGGCCCGTAGGCGAAGTGCTGACCGGTGCCTTCGATTTTGCAGGGAGGGTTGGGGCAGGGGCAGTAGTACTCACACGCTGCCCTGGAGGGATGGAACTGTCGGAGTCCTCTGCATCGGAGATGATAGCGAGGTCTTCGGAGTCTTCTTCCGGAACATCGGGGCCCTCGTCGAAGATGTTGACGGGTTCCGGAGCGGACCTGTGCGCCATGATGTGCCTTCGGGCCCGACGATCTCGGATGGTCTTTTTCGAGCGGAAGGAGGCGCAGGCCGGACAAGTGGCCTCGTTATGGTCTGGTGAGAGGCACCGATTACAGACCTGGTGGTGGTCACTATGAGGAAACTTTGCTCCGCACTGGGGGCATTTTCGGAATGGCGTCCTTTCCATGGGCAGTAGGCCTTGCGGCGTCGATGGGCCCGACGGCCCGCGTCGACGGCTGGAAAGGAGATCGAGGAAGGGACGTCGAGATGTCGATGTCGGTATCTGTTGAAAAGTGAAAAACGCTGAAAAAACAAGTTTCGAACCGGAGTGTCGAAGTTGCATCCGAACCCGATGGCGGAAAAAAACAATCTGAGGATGGAGTCGATGCCCATGCGCACTATTGTCCAAAGGAGGAGTCACCTATCACATGACTACAAAGACTTCTTCGAAGACAACAACAAAGTGCAAGCATCCGAGCCCAACACCAGATGGCGATCTAATGCACAGTGTGAGCTCTGCAGCTCACATGCCTCGAACTCTATGTTTTGCTCTCTTTATCTGGTGGCAAGCATCTCCGCTGGCCTGGGAGTTTGCTTGCGTACGGGCAGTGGTGATGAATAGTGAATCGAGTGGGAGCTGACCGCGAATATATATAGGGTCAGATGGGGAGGCCATATATTTTTTGTCCACCCTTTGTGTTATAATCCCTAGCTCTAACGGGATCGGTGTGACACAGCATGCCATTGAGTATTGGGAGATACTAGGTGGAGCGGTGAGTTGAGGAAATGGTTTTGAAAAGAAAATTTTCTTCTAAGGGCTCCCTGTCAAGTTCTACATTATGAAAAGAGGCAGCTCAATTAATGAGTTCTTGGAAAAATGTAGAGTCACCAGGGGCTGAGGGACGGGCAGGGTAAAGGTCTGGGTCTGTGTCCCCTGGTGGGTGTATACCATAGGAGTCCCATGGATCACCCTGTGGAGGAGTATCAAAAGTGTCCATGCCCCCCACCATGCCCACCCGTGTCAGAATGTGGAGACCCCCGAGGTGGAATATCAAGAGGGTCTCCTGTAAAAGGAGGTGAGAATGCGAAGGAGGGGGAAATGGGTGGTGATGATGGCGGTGGAAGAGTTAAGGGGCTAGTAGCCTGATCTGCCTTCCTGCTCAGTTTTGTAGGTACTGGAGAGTCCAAAGCTTCCTGGAAGGATAGCTGCCGTTTAGAGGATGGAGCAGGAATTCCTGAAAGGTGGGCAAGGATGCGGCCCATGTGAGGGTGGATTACTAGCTATTTTTCCCTTTAGTCAAGCTGTTCCTGGAGCTTATGGAGGATGAGCTAGACTGGTTTCCTGGTGTCGGATTTGGAGGTTGACGCAGAAGTTTTCGGTTCCAAAAGTGTCTTTTGTTTCGGGGCCGATGAAGTTGATGCAAAGGGTCAGCCCGATGCGGAGTGTAGGGTCGGTGACAGGGTGGTCAGAGCCAAAGTGCTCGGTTTGGAAGGTTTCTTCTGTGCCAAGCTGGACGGGGCGTTCGAAGCAGTTGCTCAGTGCCGCCCATGGCCTAAATGCAGCGGTGGTCCGAAAGCCTGTCTCTGATGTTCCAGAGGGGCTTCTTGGCAGAAGGCTGCTCAGGATAGTGTCGAGGGGGAGGGGATGCCATACTCACAGACTGCTGAGCAATTGGAAGGTCCTCAATCTCGGAGCTGGAGCAACCTTCAAGGGAGAAAGCCTCTTCATCTGCAGCCAATGGCTGTGGGGGTTGTTTCCCCTCAACATCATGGGTACCGAAAAGATCTGGTGCATCTTCCACACTCCTCTGCGACATTCCGAGTCGAGGGGAGCGGCAATCGCGAAGAGTCTCTTTGGAGCAGAAGGAGTCACAGTCAGCCTCGTTGTGTTACAGCGACAGACACAAACTACAGACCTGATGTTGATCCATCTGAGGGTATTTTGAATGGCAACGAGGCCAATAGCAAAAAGGCGTCTGTTCTATCACCGTCAAGACATGGTGGAAAGACACAGGAGTAGGCCCCGTTGTGTGAGGCCAACGAGGGGTCGTGGTCGTCATGAACGGGACTCGATGAACGTTTTCCAATGTTGAGCCGCAGAGGAAAGAAGATGAACAAGTTTGAAGTGTAATACCAATGGAGGGGAAAGAACAGTGTGAACTGAAAAGAGAACCGCAACAGTCTCAAACCAGAGCAAATGTCAGAGCCCCGACGGCAGAAAGAAACCAATCTAACAATGGAGTTGATGCACATGCACATTATCACCAAGAGGAGGACTCACTCTATCTCATGACTCGAAAGACTTTGAAGAAAAACAACTTGCCCAACACTATATGGCAGGCGTATGCACAGCATGTATATCTACAGCCACACAAGACCCAAACACTTTTTTTTTCACAGCAACAGTTCTCTGGAGCCACCAGGTAGCTCCTGATCGCTCCAATCTGTGTAAGGAAGATTTGCTAAGCCACTCTCTTTGAACTCAGTATTCTGCTCCTATGTCCTCTTCTACACAGGGTGGGACTGCTTTTGCAGCAGGCAGGTCTGGTCCTCCACATCATCCCTCTGAGGCTGCATGAATGGAGAATTAGATTTCTTCTTGCCGCTAGATAATCCAATACGTTTGCTCAGTGGTGTGAATCGGAAGGTCTGAATCTCTTACACTCGAGCCTTTCCAATGATTTAGGCTTCACACTACCTGTTGTCCAGCATGGCCTGGTCGTGGCTACTCTAAAAGGCTGACTTTTCTATCCAACTTTGGGTCTCAGTGACCAGCATTCTAAGTCAACACTGTTGGTAGGCTTTAGCAAAAGGTTTATATTACTTATTTCCTCTCACTTCTTTTATTGTTACACAGTGGAATTTGAATCTTCTTTTAATATTCCTCATGGCATCATCCCTTTTTGAACCAATGCACAATTGCCCATTTCGGCTCTAACATCCTTCACTGTTTTCTACCTGGATAATAACTAGAACTTCGCACCCGTCTTTCATTCTTACCCAAAGGGGTAAGTGTCTTTGACCTGGGCCAGTCCATCACTTTTCCATTCATCTGCCCTCCTCCACATCCCAACCAGGAGGAAGAGAGACTACTTAAGGTGTGCGGTGTCTTCTTACATCAACCGCACACGGTTGGATGATCAGCTCTTTGCAGGTTTTGCTGGAGCAAGGAAGGGCAAGGTGAAAGCCAAGTGGACAATTTGACATTGGTTTACAGTCTGCATATAGATATTTTATGCCTTGGTCAAGAAAGACCCTCCAGCTGGCATTCAAGCTCACGCTACAAGTGCCATGGCTACTTCCATTGCTACAACCAGAGGTGTGATGGTGGCTAGCACTTGCCGGGCATTTACTTCTCTAACTTGCATTATTTGCTAAATATTCTTACATCCCAAGCATGCAGTAGTGGATATTTCTCCAGGGTTGTGTCGAATGACTTCCTTGATTAACTGGCACTTCTCACTCCTGGAAGGGCATTGCTTTAGCACTCAATCACAAGGTGAAGAACCTGTGGGAAGCAGCACCCATCAGAAGACCAAGTTACTTTCCTTTGGTGATGATATTTGTGGTGGATACTGTATCTTCCAAGAACTTTATCACCACTCCTCCACTGCTGAGCTAGAGCAATTTATAGAAAGTTCCAGAGGTATGCAAATGCATCATGTTCTGAAATTGACGCTGTTGATTCCGCTCTCTTGGTTCCTCTCTGCACTCCTTCATGGGGTGTCGAAAAGGTACCAGGAATTGACACAAGCGCACCAGCTCGCACCTTGTATATCCCAATGCTGTTACATAGTGGGAGGGTGAAGTTGCTGCTGAAGCCTCAATACCCCACCCATCCTATGTGTTGATAATAATGGATGAGGTGGTACTGTCCAACAAAACTTGAACAGCATGCCTGAGATGGCAAGAGGGACTACCCACAGATCCAACACCTCATGTGTAGAGAGTGACCAGACGCAGACCGCAAGTCCTGTACTGCGGAGGACTAAAAGGGCAACAACCCACCAACAGATTGTATGGGCACATATACCATTGAAGGCCTGGGAGGACAGAATAGTATATTCTGCACATGAGCCAAGAGATTACCCTGATGCTAGAGTCACTGTTTCCTTCGGCACCATTAAAAGGCCCTCATTCGCCGCTTGGTGTTCAGCACCAACAAGATGCAGAAGCCATCAAGCTTAACTGGAGAGGCCGAAACCCTCTCTGTGGCCCATTTGGCTAAAAGGGCATGCACTTCTTGGAGCAAGATGGACAGATGGTCCTCCATTAGCCACCCTGAAGGGGTGGAAGGTGCAGCGGGAGTAGAAATGAATGTAATGGCATAGCCCAGGTGGAGACTTTGGAACACCCACTTGTTTGTTGTGATGGCCTGCCACTTTTGGGGGAAATATAGGATCCTGCCTCTGACAGGGTGGCTGAGTACTAGCAAGGAAACATTAAAATGGTTTTGCAGCTGCTTCAGGGGGGTGGATCACATGTTGTACCTGCTGTACATTTGGTCTCTGAGAACCACAGCCGCTGGCATGAAAGGGCTGAAAGTGTGTTGGTCTGAAGAGTAGCTTGGCGCTGACGAATTGGGAAACCTCTACCGTAGCCACTAAGAGGGCGAAAATGTGAATGTAATTGCCTTGTGGAAGCTGAGAGACCTAAAGAAAGTGCTGTGGCTCTGCTTTCCTTGAAACATTCCAAGGCAGAGTCAGCTTTGTCGTAAAAAATGCAGGAGCCGTCAAATGGCATATCGATTAAAGATACCTTGATGTCCCTGGAGAAGCCACGGAGACCTCATCCATAATCTAGATGTGGCGCCGAAGAGCTACACTGGTACACACATCACAAATTTAATCACATCCTGGCGATCCTGAATAGCCTGAGTAAGAGACGCCTAATGGTCGTCTGGAACAACCAGAAAAATGTGAGCCACTATGTCCCAAAGAGCATGGAAGTAAACGCGGAGGAGACAGCTGGCATGTGCTGATCTTAGTGCAAGGCTTGTGGAGGAGCAAATGAGCTTACTAAACAAACATCTCTTCTTTTTGACTCACAAACAGGAAGAGTGAGAGGAAAAGCATTGAGGTTGACCCTGGTGGTGGATGCTAGTATCACCAGACCTTTTGGAATCAGATGCTGTGTTAAGAAGTCAGGCTAACCAGGAACAGGACCATTGTGACAATCGGTTTATTACAGGGCGGCTTTTAATAGGGCTTAGCCCTGTTGCACAAAAGACGGTCAGTAAGAGCCTCATTGAATAGCAACAATGACTCTCTGGGAGCCTGGCAATGTCACTCTGACCGAAACCCGGGACAAGGGTTGAAAGATGGGAATCAGAGCCCGAATATCCCGGACTCACTGTTCGGGAGGATAGACCCGAAACTGCGCCGTGTCCAGAACCGCTCCGATAAAGAGGAGCTTCTGAGAGGGAATCAGGTACGACTTCGGCACGTTGATGGAGAACCCCAGCAAGTGCAGGAGGTCGGCCGTAGTCTGGAGGTGGGAGACGACTGCCTGCGGCGAGCCCGCCTTCAACAACCAGTCGTCGAGATAGGGGAAGACTGAAACCCCTGATCTGCGCAGATGAGCTGCGACCACCGCCATCACCTTCGTGAACACCAGGTAAGGCCAAAAGGGAGCACGGTGAACTGAAAGTGCTCGTGGCCTACCGTGAACCGCAGGTAACGCCGGTGGGCTTGCAGGACAGGGATGTGGAAATAGGCATCCTGCAAGTCTAGCGCTACCATCCAGTCTTGTGGATCGAGAGCAGACAAGACCTGAGCCAGAGTGAGCATCTTGAACTTCTCTTTGCGGAGGAAGCGATTGACGTTCCGGAGGTCTAAGATAAGACGCAGGCCTTTGTCCTTCTTGGGTACCAGAAAGTAGTGGGAATAGCAACCACGACCTACTTCTGGCGTCGGAACGCGCTCGATGGCCCCCTTGGCCAAGAGGGCCGCAACTTCCTGCTGAAGAAGCACCAAGTGATCCCCCGACATGCGGTGGAACTGAGGTGGCATGGCTGGAGGGGTAGTCTCGAAGGGGAGGGAGTAGCCCCTCCGGACTATCTCTAAAACCCACCTGTCCGAAGTGATGGTGCGCCAGTGGGGGAGGTGATGGCGAAGCCTGCCGCCCACTGGAGTTTGATGGGCCTGAAAGTTCGGACTTGGAAGGTTTGGAGGCAGTGGTGGCCGGGGTGGTGGTGGACTGACCCACCCGCTGGCCCCTTGGTCTGCCACGGCGGAACCCGCGTCTGCGATGGGATGCTTGCTGCGCAGGCCTGTTGCTCTGTTGCGAACGCTGCAGGGCGCCCCTTCCGGTGCCACTAAAGGAGCGAAAAGCAGAAGGCGGAGGAGGGCGGACTGCAGAGAGTCCCAAGGACTTGGCCGTAGCCCGTGAGTCCTTAAACCGCTCCAACGCGCTGTCTGCTTTGTCGCCGAAGAGGCGACGGCCATCAAAGGGCATGTCCATAAGTGTGTTTTGGACATCCCCGAAAATCCAGTGGTCCTCAACCAGGCGTGGCGGCGAACCGCCACCGTCGTTGCAATCGATCTGCCCAGTGAGTCGGCGGTGTCTAGGCCACAACGAATCATGAACTTAGCTGCGTCTCTCCCCTCTGCAACAGCCTGGGAGAGAGCTGGCCGGGCCTCTTCCGGACACTGGGGCAGCACTTGCGCCACCGTATCCCACAGAGAGTGGGAATAACGGCCCAAGAAGTATGCAGTGTTCACGGACCGCAGCTCAGAACTGGTGAAAGAATTTTTTTTCTTTCCGAACTGATCCAGTTTCTTGGATTCCCTATCCGGTGGTGCGGAAGGGAAGGCGGTCGGGGAAGCAGAGGCTTGGACAACCAAGCTCTCGGGGTGGGATGTTGGGAGAGGAAAATGGGGTCACCCGGAGCCGGGCAATGGCGTCGGGCCACGTTCCTATCCACAGGAGCCCCTGTGGTGGGCCTGGACCAAGTACCCAAAAGAACGTCAGAAAGGGCTTCATTGAAGGGAAGCAGCGGCTCCGCAGAAGTAGCTGCTGGCTGAAGCACCTCTGTCAGGAGGTTAGTCCGGACGGCCACCGTAGGGAGCTCGAGGTGTAGGGTCTCGGCTGCCCTATGCAACACCACAGCATAACTAGCACCCTCCTCCGTAGCCATGGTAGGAGGAGACAGCATGCCAAGTTCTGGTGAGGTATCCAGACCACTGGCGTCCCCCAACTCCTCAGCCCAGTCCTGTTCAGACTCGCAAGCAGCTGCGAGAGGGTCCTCAGATCCCTCCCAGTCCTCCCCTAGCTCCTCAGGCTGTTCAACAGGCCTAAAATAAGGAGCAGGGACATGGGGATAGAAATCCCCGAGCAACGTTGAGAACGGCATCGATCGACGCCGGCTCGACGCCGCGTCCACTTCGGGGCTGAAACTGGGGTCGACGTCGTCCCGAGGTGCGGGCGGCGTCAGAAGTGGTGCCGGTGGGGTCGACGTCGGTGGAGGTGTTATAAGGTCAACCGGCGTCGACCGGGATCCAGGCCTGGATCCAAGGGGGTCCTGCGGCGCCGAGGCCGGAGCCGACGGCGAGAAAAGGCGAGGACCCCCAGTCGGGACCGCGGGGCCCGAAGGCGCACCAGCGGGACCCGACAGCCCAAAGAGGCGAGCCATGGCCGACAGGAATTCCTGTATTTGGGCCGGAGTCGCCGACGAACCCGGGAAGGGCGGGTAGTCCAGCGGCGACTGCATAGGCTATGCCGGAGCCGCGGGGGAGGCACCACCCGCACCCTCAGCCGCGTTGCGCGACCGGCGAGGGGAAGTCTGAGAACGATGGCGTTTCTTCGACTTCTTGTACTTCGCCTTACCTGACCCCGAGTGCAAAGACTTGGATCCCGAAGACCGATGGTGATGACTCCGTGCACGGTCCCTCGACCTCCCACGGGACCCAGGCAGAAAAGACACACGGTGTGGGTCCGTCACCAACATCATATGGTGACAGTCCCCGCAGGACTTAAAACCGGACATCCTGTCTGCACCAGGAGTCGAAGACTCAATGAAAAAAGAGACAAAAAGCCTCAAAAAGTCAGTCAAAAATTGACTGGGGGTTCCTGCTCTTCCCGGATCTGCGCTTGCTGGCGCGGAAAAAGAAAGAACTGACGTCAGCGCGCGTGGCGGCGTCTAAGTAGCGCCCGCGACGTCATCTCGGCGACCACGACGCCAACGACGGACGCGGAGCCACACGACGCCACCTACCGACGCGCAGGGGTACTGCTGACGAAAACTTTCCGGATCCAGTCTGACGCCTGGGGATATTCTAAGGTAAGGAATCTATCACTATGTGTTTCTTTCAGATGTGCATTTTTCAAAGTTTCATGTTACACACACACATGCCCTTGGGGCATGCATGTGCGCAACATGTGGTAACATCTCAATTTCAGGGGTGCAACAGGGTGTCCTTTTGGCACCCTTGAAATTGCATGCGCAATTTGCGAGTACCTATTTGGTACTCGCAAATTGCGCATGCAATTCCCATTCATTTCTATGGGCCTCTAGGCCCATAGGAATGAATGGGTAGCTATTCCTTAATTGCGACTCGCAATTTGCGAGTCGCAATTAAGGAATATGTAGGAATCACAATTTTTGTTTTGCGATTCCTACATGCATAGGGATTTGCGAGTCCTAAATAGCGATTTCTTAAAATTCGCTATTTAGGATTCGCAAATTCTGACTTTGATGCATGTGGCCCATAGACTTGAATGGGCTTTTCAGTAAAATTACAGGTAAGTTACTATTGAGATTACTTTTCTTACTCAGAGTAGTACACCTGGATACTACTCTGGGACATTTCCTGCAAACAGGTAAGTAAAACCGTTTTTGTTAGTGCAATTTTAAAGAATTTCTTTAGGTTTTCAAACTCCACACTTAGAAACTTTTCCAAGAAAAACAGTCAATGTTATCCTATGGAGGAAAATAGTGTTATCGGTTTTAAGGTAAGTATTTGGTAGTGGGAGTTGAGGTTCTGGGGGTAGACTAAGGGGTCCCCCAGGGTCAAGGATGCACTCTAGTTACACCCCCAGCGCCACTAGGGCAGCCGGGTGCAGAGTGCTGAGACTCCATGTTATCCAGGGGGATAGGGGGCCTCCGGTTGGTGCTGCTGGCAAGCTGGCCACTTGGTTATGGGAGCAAAGCTCCTGGACTTTAGCTCAGGGCAAATGGTAAACAAAGTAGCACCAAAGGTGCACCCTCAGCGGCACTAGGGCGGCCGGGTGCAGGGTGCTGTTTCGACGTCGGGCGCCCTGTTTTCAATGGGGAACCTCGGGTTTGCAAAGGCACTGCAGGCTTGGGGACGAAGGTCTTCTGGGTGCGACCACCACTTCGAGAGGTAAGTTGGGAAGTTAGGGGTTGGTTAGGCACCGTCAGTTTGGGCACCCAAGGCCGTGGGGCGTCAGGTGCAGGGGTGCCTTTTGGGGTCGGATCTTCTTACCAGCTCCTGGTCGCGGTTGGGGGGACCTTCTGGATTTAGGCTGCAGGTGTCGGCTGGAGGCTTGAGGCAGGTCAGGGGTCGCCGGATCTCGGGTCAGGATCGCCAGGGAGACCTCCTCTTGGTGTTGGGCCACTCGAACTCGGGCCGTAGGCGTCGGGTGCAGAGTGGTGCAAACTCGTGGATCCTTGCGGAGCTGGAGTCTGTTGTTTGAACAAATCCGGTGTTCACGGGAGACAGAGTCTTTGGAATTGATGGCAGGCAGGTCCTCCGGGTTTCTTGAGGTTGCTGGCTGCAGGACACACCGGGATTTTGCTGGAGCAGGTTCAAGGTGGAGACAGGCCGGTAGGGCTGGGGCCAAGTCAGTGGGCGTCCTCCTCTTGTTAGCTGCGGCACGGCTGTTCGGTCCTTCTTCTATTCTTCTTGCAGGTTCTTGTCTGAGGAAGCAAGGTTCAGGGGTGCCCCTAAATACTAGATTTAGGGGCGTTACAGGTAGGTAAAAGGTAGGGTCCAATGGGTCCCTTCCCTGGAGTGGGTACAAGCCCTATTATGCCACCCTCCAGTGGGAGGGGGGCATGAGCCTGTCCCTGGTTGGCTGAGTCCCCCCATCTGCAAGATGGCGGGGACCGAGAGTTGTGCTTCACCTCGCCTCCCCCACCTGAGGGGTAGAGTTGGCAGAGGTGGGCACACCTCTCTTCCTCACTTGTTTTTCCCGCCGGTTCTCCCGCCCAAAGGGGGGGGGGGGGTCAGAACCAGTGGGGACCAGTTGCTGAGAGCTGCAAGTGGCCTGGGGACGCTCACAAAGACGGCAAGCCTGTGAAGCTTCCCCTTCGTGAACCCTGCCCATCTTGGGGAAGGAGGCTTGGCACCTCGTCTCAGGATGTGCATTGTTTCAGGCCCCAGAGAGCAGCAGGCTCTCTACCCAGGGGCCCAGAAACATGTTTGGTGGTGGCAGCTGAAAGCAGCCACTCAGCCTGGACACTAGTGGTAGGTTAGTTTTCAGGGGGCATCTCTAAGATGACCTCTGTGTGCATTTTTCATTAAATCCCACACTGGCATCAGTGTGGGTTTAATGTGCTGAGAAGTTTGATACCAAACTTCTCAGTTTTCAGTGTAGCCATTATGGTGCTGTGGAGTTCGTAATGACAAACTCCCGGCACCATATACTCTTAATGGCAGCACTGCACTTACAATGTCCAAGAATTGACTTAGACACTGTAGGGGTACAGGGCGCATGCACCTGTACCCTCACCACTGTTATAGGGCACCCAGCTAGAGGGGTGACTGATCTATGTCAGGGAAGTGGGTTGTAGGCATGGCACACAGGGATGTGAGTCACGTTGACTCTTCACTTTGTTCTGCACTAAAACACGCAGCCTGCAAAGGCAGTGTGTGTGTGTAAAGGTACAGGGCCTCTAAGGGTGGCACAATAAGTGCTGCAGCCCTTAGGGGTCTTCCCTGGTCACAGTGCCCTGGGTACCTGTGGTACCATTTACCAGGGGCTGACCTGTGGCCAGAGATGCCAATAGGGTTAGTTTTGGGGGAAGAACACAGGCACTGGGAACCTGATTGGCAGGGACCCAGGGCACATCAAGTCAAAGTACATCAGTAGTCTGGCAACAAGTGGGGGGGTTACTGCAACAGAAACCCACTTTCCTACAATAATGCCCAACACACATTTGTCTGATTGCCAAATGGAAAGAAACTGTTGCAGTTCTCCCCCCACAGGTGATGATCGATATGAAGTCACTGATTGTTGGGGGATGAAGAGGTACATGTTGGTGTGCCTCCACCTCTTCCTTTAAAATTGTTTCCTCTATATCCACCTTTGTAGAATCCTCTAAAGGGGGAGGATTGTGTCTGGTTCTTGTAAAAAGATGCGGCTGCATCTGTGGTATTACTTTTGGAGCCACCTCTATAAAATGAGTGGCGAAAGTAGCCTCTGTTAGAAGGAGACTGAAGAGCTCCCATAGATTTTGCCACTTCTGTATCCTTTTTCATTTTTTCAAGTAATTCGTCCACTTGAGGTCCAAAGAGGTGTTCTTTGTCAAAAGGGGCATTAAGGATAGTTTGTTGAACTTCTGGTTTGAAACCAGAGATTCCAAGTCATGCATGTCTTCTGAGGAGAATACCGTTGCCGACTCTGGCTGCAGTATCCGCAGCATCTAACGCGCATCTAATAGAGGAATTGGAAAGGAGTTTTCCTTCCTGTTCGAGTTCCTGCCCTCTTTTCTTGTGTTGTAATAAATCTTCCCTTTCGTCCCAGTGGGCCCTATCGTACCTAGCCAACATAATTTGTGTATTGGCTATATGCCAATGGTTGGCTGATTGAGCAGCTACCCTTTTGCTTGAGGCATCTATTAATTTTGAATCTTTATCTGGAGGTGGTGCATCCCCTGAGGTTTGTGAATTTGCCCTTTTACGAGCATTAGAGACAACTAAAGAATCCAAAGGAAGCTGGTGAATAAAACTGGGTCAGATGGTGGGGGTTTATATTTTCTGTCCACCCTTGGTGGTATTATACATGCCCTCACTGGATCTTTCAAAATGTCTTCAGCTTGCCTCATCATATCTTTCAATATAGTCAATGACTGATGGTTTAAGTGTGCTTCCTAAAGTTTTTTGAAAAATCATCTTCTAGAGACTCCTTGTGTAAAGTCACTCCATGGTACGCGGCTGCCCTGGCAATTAACTCCTGATATGAAGTATTATCATCAGAAGGGGAAGGTTTAGCAGGGTATAGATCTAGATCTGTGTCTGCAGGTGGATCTATGGGGCTGATTAGGATGGCGGGGAGACAGCCACCGACAGGCTGTTAGTGGTGGTCTCCCCGCCATCCTAAGCAGCTTTTCCGACCAGCAGATCTTAATGGCGGGCGGTGTGCAGTCGGGCAGAAAGCCCGACCGCCACGCATCCGACCAGCTCCTAGAGCCCTCCGGTGCTGCGGAGGGCCTCCCAATCCCTACAATAGTGGCGGTGCCCACCAGGCACCGCCGTAGGGATTAGGATGATCCCTCCCCACCAGCCTTTCCATGGCGGTTCACCCGCCATGGAAAGGCTGGCGGGGATTGATATTGAGGGCCCGTAGCGGGCCCCCCTTCACCTCTGGTCCTTTTCTTTGGGTGTGGGGGGGCACCTATGGTGCCCCCCAACAGATCCCTGTACCAAGTGACAGGCACCGCATGATGCCTGTCACGTAGAACAGGGATGTGTCACACATCCCTTTTTTCCATTGCCGCAATGGAAAACCTGTACAATGCGACCGCCACTGTGGCGGTCGCATTGTAATTTGGCCTGTGGGACCCCCGACACTATGTCGGGCGGTCCCCATCACCGTTAGGGTCCGCCATCCTAATCAGGCCCTATGTTATAATCATCCAATGGATCTGGTGGTGGCTGTTCATAAGTGTCATCCCCATCATCAGGATCTGTACCCGGAGAGCCCAGTGGTGGGATGTGCAGAGGGTCTGAAGCTGGTATAATAGGTACTGGTGAAGAAGGTGGAGGGGTTTAAGTAATGTGGCAAATAGGGCTAGTAGCCATGTCCTTTTTCTTTTTAAGACGGATTTTGATTCCAGTGTCTTCTTTCCTTTTGGTGGACTGTACCAGAGGCTTCACTGTAATATGTCCAGTGTCAGGATTTATATAGATTTTCTTCTGTTTTGGATCCAGCTTTTGTTTCATGGTTTCCAGAATTGGCTCCGGAGGCTTTAGAGGAGCACCTTTCTGTTGTGGTGCCGAAATTTTCGATACCGAGCTGGATTTGTCCTTTTTATCTTTCGGAACCGAAGGTTTTGGAACTGAAGGGGTGTCGTCTTGGCCCCGAAGGCTTGACTTGCTGTTCTGGTGCCGAGCCGAAGGGCGGGGCATTGGAATCAGAGTCTCGGTGCCTACCATGGCCTGATGGCAGTGGTGGCCCAGAAGCCTTTTGTTTGGTGGAAGAGGGTTTTGTGGGCAAAGGGGCTTTGGTACTCATGGCACCCTGTCTAGCTGGAATGTCGTGAGACTCTAGTTCGATCTCCAACTTGGAATCAGAGTCCTGGATGGAGAAGGCCTCTTCCTTTTCTGACGCTTTCATTTCATCTTGCTCGATATCTTCTCCGAAGATATCAGGGGTGTACTTGATACTCTGCTGCTGCATTTCTCTTTGTTGAGCCCGACGGTCCCGCAGAGTCTTTTTGGATCGGAATGACCAACAAGCATCGCAGTCTTCTTTATGCTCCGGGGAGAGGCAGATGTTACAAACATTATTTAGGTCGGTGCCCGGGTATTTCGAATGGCACCGAGGACAGAATTGAAACGGAGTCCATTCAATTGGCAGAAGACTCGAAGATGGATTTTCGAGTGGAAGTTAGATAAAGGAAAAGGGCTAGGCCAGAAGGCCCCAGTTGGAGTTTCCCGATTCGATAACTAGTTTTCCGAATTTCGACACGCGGATGATAGAAGACCCGATCAAAACAATACCGACGACAGTAGAGTGAATTGCACACCAAAGGGATACTGATTAATAGTTTCGAATTGGAGCACTGCAATACACGTCCGAATCCAATGGCAGAAAGAAAACAATGTAACAATGGAGTCGATGGCCAGTATCACCAAAAGGAGGAGTCACCTTACCTCGTGACTGGAAATGACGTAGAAGCAAAACAACTTGCAAACATTCAAGACGAAATGGCAGGAGTATGCAAAGCATGTGTAGCTAAATCACACATGACTCGAACAGATACGTTATTGTGACTGGCAGTAATGTTGGTGGTGCGTTTTGGTGTGTCATGATCATCCATGAATTTCAGGACTGCATACCAGCACCAACACCAATCCAAATCTGAACTCAAGCACCACAAAGGTCTGACAAATGGGCTACAAACAACTTGCTACAGAATGGG
Source organism: Calotriton arnoldi (assembly GCA_963921515.1). Lineage (NCBI taxonomy): Eukaryota > Metazoa > Chordata > Amphibia > Caudata > Salamandridae > Calotriton > Calotriton arnoldi. Next base: position 20,218 of record CAWUFW010024207.1, read on the forward strand.
TCATTACACATAGTAGAACATCTATGAATGTTTGGTGATATGTTTTATACAGCTTTTAAATCGAGTTTTGTTTTTAGATGAAAAGAAGTCAAGACTTTTTAAAAACCAAACAAAAAACCCAGCCTGCTTTCACATACATCTCTTATTGCCCCATTACATTTGGACATCAAAATAAACATCATGCCTCACCCCCATTGTTTGTCATGTTTGCAGTGGACCACATTCTTAGCAGAAGATTAAGCAAAGATTCATATCTTGTCCCCGAATGCACATTGTGCTCATTCCTTACCCCAAAACAGCCTTTAAGAAGGCGCCTGAAGGTGTCCTTCTTGTCCTCTTCCTCCTGTTTTGATGCAACTGGTTTGGAAAGTGATTTATCAAATAGCTCCAAGGCAGCCTTATCAATGTCAGGAACATCCTCCATCACTATTCTCAGCTCGTTGTAACGCGAACGCTGCAGACATGAACAGGTTAAACATTTATATAGCTCAACTAAGAGGTAAGCAAAGACACTATAATGCCAATATCTATTTATACAAATGGTTTCAGAACATGTTTTAAAATGTAATGGGTTACTAGAAAATTAATGTGACCAATGGAAGTTCTACTTGGTGAGGAAAAAGCTACTTACTGAAAGGTGACTGCTTTCACTAAGTACGTTTGTCCCCTTGTAGTGTTTTTGAATTTTCGAACTACGATAGGATGTAAAAAGGCCACCATTTGTGCAGCTGCCCATAAAAAAGGAAGGTTTCTAGGTAGCTTGATGTCACGCTATTGCAAAACCACAGTTTTGCTGTGACCCTACTTCACCACCTGGAGAATCTTTCTTATAGTAATAAGCCCTGAATTGAACTGTCCCTCCCACATGCAGGATCCTAGTGCACTTATTACAAAATACACATCAAAATGTACACGCGCTTTTATTTTCAAAAAAACAATTTTCCTAAGAAAAACAAATGTTTTGCAACAGCCTTTGAAAGGCTATGATGCCCATTTTTCGGTAATTTACTTTGTTATTTCCAGCAACTAGATTGTTTCAGTGGCCAGAACTGTTTCACAAACATTTTTCAAAGGAAAGGGGAGATACAATAGGGACAATGTAGCCATATAGCTTGAAATCTAAAAGGCTGGGAAAACCATGCAGCTCATTTAAGCAAATGAATATCACTAGTATCCATCATGCCCTGTGGGTGGCCGCTGAGCCAGTTACTCTTGCAGAGATGAAGTGTAATGGTAGAAATGAGGATAAACCCCTTTATTGGATCCGAGTGCTGCGTGGTATAGCGGAAGTGTCCCACTTGTGGGTGGGAATACTGTTGGTGGTACTGTGCTTACGATTAACAATGTGCATGCAAACCTCCTGTTCTCATATGGTTGCTTAGGTACACTCCAACTCGAGGAGGTGGGGGTGGTGGGGGAGGTGTGGGGGGATGGAAAGGTCATATTAGAGAGATGCTATACTGTGTAGCTGTACAGCACTATGAAAAATGCTAATAAAAACACCTAACAAATGAGCATAAATCCCTTTGCTCTTTCTGTGGGGAGGAGTTAGGAGGGTTGCTTATGACTATAATGAAGATTCTCCTGGGGGAAAACTAGGATTACAGGTAAGCTATTATTCCTTTTCCTTCAGGGTATTATTATTTCCATTTGTAGAGTAAGTTAACGTTGGCAGAGCGGAATGCATGGGAAGGTCTGTAATGATGGAATCTTCATTGTAAAAAATGAGGAGCCGACCAACATAAAGCTCTTTGCACTATACACAAAGCCTTAAACTTAATCCTGGCAGAAATGCAATTTATTAAGAGTTGCTGAAGACGACGAGAGAAGACCGGACAGGGCAAATTTGGCAGCAACTGTCTGAATCAGACTAATCTGTTTGACGAGATAGTCAGGAGCTCCTAACATCAGAGCATTACAATAGTCCAGATGACTCAAAATAAGTGACTGGACAATTTGCAGACAATGTTGAGAGGGGAGAAATGGTAAGATTTTGCGAAGCGTTCTTAACAGACAAAGACACGGAGAAGAGTTTGTTCAGTTGAATGGAAAGCGACAAATCTGCATCCGTTTAAACCACAGGTTATGAACCACTAGGGAGGCAACCAGAGTAAAGTTGGTATGAGGAGGCCAAAAATTGACCGGTAAATAAAGAGGATTGCCAAAGAAGCAGTGAAGAATTTCTGTTTTGTCCTATTGCATTTAAGTGAATTCATTCCTAGCCAGCAAGAGATGTCTCTAAGACAGTTATGAAAGGAGTAGAGCGGCAAAGTATTAGATCGATCTACTGACAAAATAGTTTGTGTCTCATCGGCGTAGTTCATAAAATTAAATCCATGGCTATGAATTAATTTTGCCTGGGGTTTCAGATTAATGTTACACAAAGCAGAACTAGGGAAGCACCCCAAGGTGCTCCCTCCCCTACTTCTTTGAACCCGGATACAAAAGGAGGGAGATGTAATTATTGTGTTCTGCCAGCCAAAGAGGACAAAAAGCACTTGAGGGTCACACCTTGTGTGATGATGTCTTGTTGAAGTATGTTCCGACCTCCAGGTGGCCACCTTGTATAGCTTTCTAATGGAAATATTTCTCAGCGATGCTACTGTAGCAAATTTACCTATTGTGTAGAGAACTATGGACCTACCTGAAAAAGATTTGTAGCCTTTACTATAGCATAGTAAGGTACAGTAAACAATCCACCTACAAAGTAACTGTTTCAAAGTGGTTGACCCTGTTCTTATTGGACTAAAGTTAACGGACAGATGGTCAGTGTGTTTAATGTGGTTGGTCTGATCTAAATAGAATTATTTCAAAACCATTTTAAAATCTAGCAAATGTAAAACATTTTCAGCTGGAGAAGAGCAATTTGGAAATAAAGTTGGTAGAGAAATCGTCTGAGCTCCTGCCTGCGCCTCATCCGTGGTGGTCCAGTGGAAGACCCAGGTCCCCCGACCCCCCGCCGCTACAACCCCAGCGTCCTCCACGCACTCAACCCTGGACGCAACAACAACTGCCAGCTCTCGAGGGCCACTCTCCTGCCGACACTGCCGCCGCACGTTCACCCACCTCCGGACCCAGACAGTCACCCCCAACCCACCGGATGCCAGCATACACAAACCCCTGAGCTGCATCATCCTCAACGTGCGCTCCCTGCAAAGACACTCAGTGGAAGTTTGGGACCTCCTCAACACTCACTCGCCCGACGTAGCCTTCCTCACAGAGACCTGGACCAACGCCAGCTCTGCACCAGACATCGCAACCGCCATCCCTGACGGATACAAGATCCTGAGGAAAGGAAAGACCGCCCCAGAGGAGGCCTCGCTATCATACACAAAAGCTCCTTCCGACTGACAACCACCAACTCGGACGACGCCTTGCCCCCCCATGGAACACATCCACTTCCAGATCCAGCCCAACCCCAGAACGACGCTCTGCGGAATACTCGCCTACAGACCGCCCGGACCCTGCTCCCCATTCACCAACACCATCGCAGACTACATCGCTCCCCATGCCCTCCCCTCCCCGGACTACATACTGCTCAGAGACCTGAACTTCCACCTAGACAACCGCAGCGACCCCCAACACCACCACCCTCCTAGAGAATCTCTCCAACATTGGACTGAAGCAACTCGTCTCTACCGTCACCCACACAGCCGGAGGAAACAACATTCGCTTCAGTCACACCATGGAACTGCTCCGGACGGACCACCACTGCATCCATTTCTTCTTCTCGAAACCCACCGCACACAAGCTCACGCCACGCAGAAACTGGAGCAAAATCACCAATGCCCAGACGACTGGAAACGGGCGGAGGTAAAACCCCTCCTCAAGAAACCATCGGCCGACCCAACGGACCTGAAAAACTACCGGCCCATCTCTCTCCTCCCTTTTGCGGCCAAAGTCACAGAGAGAGTCGTAAACGCCCAGCTGACCGCCTTCATAGAGGAGAACTCCATCCTGGACGCCTCCCAGTCTGGATTCCGTAGCAAACACAGCACCGAGACCGCCCTCCTCGCCGCCACTGACGACATCCGCATGCTGCTCGACCAGGGACACACCGCGGCACTTATCCTTCTAGACCTCTCTGCAGCCTTCGACACCGTTTCACATCGCACTCTCGCAACCAGACTGCACGACGCGGGAATACAAGAAGCAGCCCTCGACTGGATCCAATCCTTCCTCTCTGGCAGAACCCAGAGGATCCGACTCCCTCCCTTCCTCTCCAAACCCACGGAAATCAACTGCGGAGTACCCCAGGGATCATTACTCAGTCCCACGCTCTTCAACATCTACATGGCCCCCCTCGCCGCCATCGTCAGGCAACATGGACTCAGCATCGTATCCTACGCAGACTACACCCAGCTCATCCTCTCACTCACGAAGAATCCCGAAGACACCAGACTCTGTTTCCAGGAATGTATGAAGAACGTGGCAGCCTGGATGAAAGACAGCTGCCTGAAGCTAAACTCAGAGAAGACCGAGGTCCTCATCCTCGGTCCCTGCACCTCCGCCTGGGACAACACCTGGTGGCCCTCCGCCCTCGGGAGCCCACCCACCCCTACAGACCACGCTCGGAACCTCGGCCTCATCCTTGACTCCTCCCTCTCCATGAACCGCCAGATCAACGCCGTCGCCTCCACTAGTTTCAACTGCCTTCGCATCCTCCGTAAGACGTTCAAGTGGATCCCCCCCGACTGCAGAAGGACCGTCACCCACGCACTCATTACCAGCAGATTGGACTACGGCAACACCCTCTAAGCCGGAATCAACAAAACTCTTCTGCACAGACTCCAGACCATTCAGAACGCCGCAGCCAGACTCGTCCTCGGGACTCCGCGCCATGAGCACATGACCCAACACCTACAAGGCCTCCACTTGCTCCCCGTCGAGAAGAGGGTCACTTTCAAACTCCTCACCCACGCCTACAAATCCCTCAACATCGGACCCAAATACCTCAACGAGAGAGTATCCTTCCACATACCCAAGAGGAACCTCCGCTCCGCAGACCTCGCCCTGGCAGAGATCCCCCACATCCGCAGAAACAGAACCGGCGGGAGAGCATTCTCCTACATCGCAGCCAAAACCTGGAACGAGCTCCCTGTGAACATCAGACCCTCCCCGACCCTGCACACGTTCAGGAAGGACCTCAAGACCTGGCTCTTCGACTGATCCGGAGCCGCCGACCCCCCCCCCCCCCAGCGCCTTGAGACCCTCACGGGTGAGTAGCGCGCTTTACAAACCCCTGATTGATTGATTGATTGACCAAAGAACACCTAACCTCCGCCCTCAGTTGAACTCCTCCCCCTACCACGAGAGACGCCAAAACAGCAGCAAACGACCTTCACCAATGGATCGCCAACTGCATCAACACTCTCTCCCCCCTCCAGAACTCCGCCAGATGACAACGCAAAAGCCACCTGGTTCACCACGGACTTCCGAAAATCCAAGCGATCTTGCAGACTCCTGGAGAAAGCTGCGAGAAACAGCAAAACCCCGGAAGCAAGCTCCGCCTACAAGGCTGCCACCACGGCACACCACCAACTCATCAAATCAACTAAGAGAAACTTAATTCAGGACAGAATCAGAATCCTCTCCAACTCCCACAACTCCAAAGAACTCTTCGCCATCATACAAGAATTCACCAGACCCAACAGCAAAGCTACTGACGTCCCTCCCTCCCAAGACCTCTGCAACAAACTCAGCTCCTTCTTCCACCACAAGATCAGGACGCTCTACGACAACTTTGACGACCAATACCCAACACCCCCCACTAGCGATGCCACCCAGCCGACCCTCATCACCTAAAGCACAAGTTACTTACCTTCGGTAACGATATATCTGTAAGAAACATTAGTAGTGATAGATTCCTTACCTTAGAATATCCCCAGGCGTCAGACTGGATCCGGAAAGTTTTCGTCAGCAGTACCCCTGCGCGTCGGTAGGAGCGTCGTGCGGCTCTGCCTCCGTCGTTGGCGTCGTGGTCGCCGAGATGACGTCGCGGGCGCTACTTGGACGCCGCCCACGCGCGCTGACGTCAGTTCTGTACACGACTTTCCGAGCCAGGAACGCAGAGCCATGCAAGATACTGACCACTGGTGCATTGAAACTAGGGCCCTGAAAGGGATGACCTTAACCCTAGAAATCAGTTCGCACAACGGGGAGGATGGGTGGGGCGGTAAGGAATCTATCACTACTAATGTTTCTTACAGATATATCGTTACCAAAGGTAAGTAACTTGTGCATCTGAAAGAAACACATAGTGATAGATTCCTTACCTTAGAATAGATACCCCAGCAATACCAACCCCGGTGGTGGGTCTGCGAACAAAGATCACACCAGAAAGTCACGGAGATCAGAACGGCCAAAGAAGCAGTCTCTCCGGACTTGGCTGTCCAGGCAGTAATGCTTGGTAAACGTGTGCAGCGAGGCCCACGTGGCTGCCTGACATATGTCTTGCAGGGGGACACCACGTCCCAATGCAGTAGTGGCTGCAGTAGCTCTGGTGGAATGAGCACGCAGCCCCACCGGAGGTTCTTTTTAGCCAAAGAGTAACAGGCTTTGATACACAAGACAACCCAGCGGGAGATGGTTCTCTTATGGACCGCCCGACCTTTCTTGGTGCCAACGTAGCCAACAAAAAGCTGGTCATCCACCCGGAACTGCTGTGTGCGGTTACGATAAAAAGAAAGCGCACGTTTTGGGTCCAGACGGTGGAGCCGCTCTTCCTCTCTGGAAGGAGGCGGAAAAAAGGTGGGCAAGGTAATAGTCTGCCCAATGTGAAAGGCCGTAACCACTTTTGGCAAAAAGGAAGGACGGGGCCTGAGCACAACCATGTCCGGATGGACTGAAAGGAAAGGAGGCTTACAGGAAAGAGCCTGGAGCTCACTCACCCGCCTGGCGGAAGTGATGGCCACCAGGAAAGCAGTCTTTAACGTCAAAAGACGAAGAGGACAGTTGTGAAGTGGCTCAAAGGGAGCGCACATCAAGTACGTCAGAACCAGATTCAAATCCCCCTGAGGCATCACGAAAGGAATAGGAGGAAAAAGGTGAGTAATGCCTTTAAGAAACCTATTTACAACAGGGGACTTGAAAAGAGAGGGCTGATCAGGGAGCCTGAGAAAGGCCGAAATAGCAGAAAGGTAGCCCTTGATAGTGCCCAGAGCAGAGCCCTGCCGGGCCAAAGAAAGAAGGAACAGTAGAACCTCAGAAAGAGGGGCAGAAAGGGGATCCACAGCCTTTGCTGTGCACCATGCCACAAATTTGTTCCACCTGCAGGCGTATTCCACTTTAGTAGAGGGACGCCTGGCTGCCAGAATGACGTCACAAACTTCAGGAGTCAAGTCGAAGGGAAGCAACTGCCGCCGCTCAATCTCCACGCAAAGAGGTGGAGGCTGGACAGGTTCGGGTGGAGGACCGTCCGCTGCTGCTGCGACAGAAGATCCTCCCGAAGAGGCAGTCGGATCGGGGGGATCGATGCTCATACTGAGTAGCTCAGGATACCAAACTCTTCGAGCCCAGTTCGGAGCCACAAGAATGACTTGGGCCCGGTCGCGCCTGATCTTCTTCAGCACTCTGGGCAGAAGTGGTATAGGCGGAAAGGCGTACAACAGACCGCAACTCCACTCGCGACGAAAAGCGTCACCGAGCGAGTGCCGCCTTGGAAATTCCAACGCGCAGAACTGATGACATTGCGCGTTCTCTTCGGTGGCGTATAGATCTAACCAAGGCTCTCCCCACTGCTGAAAGAGACCTTGCGCCACCTCCGAGTGAAGACGCCATTCGTGATCGAGCATGCACCTGCGGCTGAGTTTGTCCGCCCTGGCGTTCAGAGAACCTGCCAGGTGTTGAACCACCAGAGACATGCCCTGATGCACAAGTTACTAACTTGTGTAACGATATATCTGTAAGAGACAGTAGTTAGTGACATATTCCTTATCTTAGAATATCCGCAAGCGTCAGGCTGGATCCGGAAAGTTTTGCGTAGCAGTACCCTTGCGCGTCGGTAGGCGGCGTCGTGCGGCTCCGCGTCCGTCGTCGGCATCGCCGGGATGACGTCGCAGCCAGTACTTAGACGCCGCCCATGCGCGCTGACGTCAGTTCTGTACACGACTTTCCACGCCAGGAACGCAAAGCCATGCAAGAAGCTGACATTGGTGTCTGAAAAAATACTAGGGCCCTGAAAGGGATGTCCTTAACCCTATAAATCAGGTCGCAGAACGGGGAGGATGGGTGGGGCGGTAAGGAATCTGTCACTAACTACTGTCTCTTACAGATATATCGTTACACAAGTTAGTAACTTGTGCATCTGAAAGAGACACGTTAGTGACAGATTCCTTACCTTAGAATAGATACCCCAGCAATACCAACCCCGGTGATGGGTCTGCGAACAGATTCAGACAAGGAAGTCACGGAGGACAGAACGGCCAAAGAAGCCGTCCCTCCGGACCTGGCTGTCAAGGCAGTAATGCTTGGTAAACGTGTGCAGCGAGGCCCACGTAGCTGCCTGACATATATCCTGTAGCGGAACACCACGGCCTAAAGCCGTGGTAGCAGCTGTTGCCCTGGTAGAATGGGCACGTAGCCCAATAGGGGGCTCCTTCTTAGCCAAAGAATAGCAGGCTTTGATACACAAGATTACCCAGCGGGAGATGGTCCTCTTGTGTACCGCCCAACCTTTTTTGGCGCCCACGTAGCCAACAAAGAGCTGGTCATCCACCCAGAACTGTTGTGTGCGGTTAAGGTAAAAGGAAAGCGCACGTTTTGGGTCCAGACGGTGGAGCCTCTCTTCCTCTCTGGAAGGATGCAGAGGCGGAAAGAAGGTGGGCAAAGTGATGGTCTGCCCAATGTGGAAGGCAGTAACCACCTTTGGCAAGAAGGACGGACGCGTCCTAAGAACAACCTTGTCTGGATGGACAGACAGAAAGGGAGGTTTGCAAGAAAGAGCCTGGAGCTCACTCACCCGCCGAGCGGAGGTGATGGCCACCAGAAAGGCTGTCTTCAGAGACAGAAGACGAAGAGGACAGTTATGTAGAGGCTCAAAGGGAGCGCACATTAAGAAGGTAAGAACCAAGTTCAAGTCCCACTGAGGCATCACAAACGGAACAGGAGGGAAGAGGTGTGTAATGCCTTTAAGAAACCTGTTAACAACAGGGGACTTGAAAAGGGAGGGCTGATCGGGAAGCCTGAGGAAGGCTGAGATTGCACACAGATAGCCCTTGATGGTACCCAGGGCAGAACCCTATCGGGCCAGAGAAAGAAGGAACAGAAGAACCTCAGAATGAGGGGCAGAAAGGGGATTCACAGCCTTTGCTGTGCACCATGCCACAAACTTGTTCCACCTGCAGGCGTATACCACCTTAGTGGAGGGACGCCTGGCTGCCAGAATCGCATCACAAACTTCGGGAGGCAAGTCGAAAGGAATCAACTGCCGCCGCTCAATCTCCACGCACGGAGGTGGAGACTGGACAGGTTCGGGTGGAGGACCGTCCCCTGCTGCTGCGACAGAAGATCCTCCCGAAGAGGCAGACGGATCGGGGGATCGACGCTCATACTGAGTAGCTCGGGATACCAAACTCTTCGAGCCCAGTCCGGAGCCACAAGAATGACTTGGGCCCAGTCGTGCCGAATCTTCAACACTCTGGGTAGAAGCGGTATAGGCGGAAAAGCGTACAACAGACCGCAACTCCACTCGCGACGAAAAGCGTCGCCGAGCAAGTGCCGCCTTGGAAATTCCAACGCGCAGAACTGATGACATTGCGCGTTCTCTTCGGTGGCGAATAGATCTAACCAAGGCTCTCCCCACTGTAGAAAGAGTCCTTGCGCCACCTCAGAGTGAAGACGCCATTCGTGATCCATCATGCACCTGCGGCTGAGTTCGTCCGCCCTGGCGTTCAGGGAACCTGCCAGGTGTTGAACCATCAGGAATATGCCCTGATGTTCCAGCCATGTCCAGAGACGCAGAGCCTCCGGACATAGGGTCCACGACCCTACCCCGCCTTGTTTGTTGCAGTACCACATGGCGGTGGTGTTGTCTGTGAACACCTGCACTACCGTCCCTTTGGCAGAGGGAAGGAATGCCTTGAGTGCAAGTCGGATCGCCCGGAGCTCCAGAAGGTTGATATGGAGCGGGGACTCCGCCGGACACCAGAGGCCTCTGATCTCCACCTCTCCCATGTGACCGCCCCATCCCAGAAGGGACGCGTCCGTCACAACTGTGTGCTCTGGCTGGGGAAGGGAGAGGGACCTGCCCATGACCCATTGCCGGTTCGAGAGCCACCACTGCAACTGTCTTGCAGTCCCCTCCGAGATCTGGACGTATTCGGACAGGTTCCCCTGATGCTGCGCCCACTGGAACTTCAGGTCCCACTGCAGAGCCCGCATATGCCATCTGGCATGATCGACCAGCAGGATGCAGGAGGCCATGAGGCCCAGCAGCCTCAGGGTCATCCGTACCGAAACCCAGGATAGAGGCTGAAAGATCGGAATCATAGCCTGAATATCCTGGACTCGCTGTTCGGGAGGATAGGCCCGAAACAGCGTCGTGTCCAGAACTGCTCCGATGAAAAGGAGCTGTGGAGAAGGAATCAGGTGCGACTTCGGCACGTTGATGGAGAACCCCAGCGAGTGCAGGAGTTTGGCCGTAGTCTGGAGGTGGGAGACGACTGCCTGGGACGAGCCCGCCTTCAGCAACCAGTCGTCGAGGTAGGGGAAGACCGGAACCCCTGCCCGGCGCAGATGAGCTGCGACCACCGCCATCACTTTCGTGAACACCCGAGGGGCGCTGGTAAGGCCAAAGGGGAGCACGGTGAACTGAAAATGCTCGAGGCCTACCGTGAATCGCAGGTAACGCCGGTGGGCCGGCAGGACGGGGACGTGAAAATATGCGTCCTGCAAGTCCAACGCTACCATCCAGTCTAAAGGGTCGAGGGCAGTCAAAACCTGAGCTAGGGTGAGCATCTTGAACTTCTCCTTCCGGACGAAGCGATTGACGTTCCGGAGGTCCAAGATAGGACGCATGTCCTCCTTGTCCTTTTTGGGCACCAGAAAGTAGTGGGAGTAACAACCACGCCCTACTTCTGGGGTCGAAACGCGCTTGATGGCCCCCTTGGCCAAGAGAGCCGCAACTTCCTTTTGAAGAAGTACTAAATGATCCCCCAACATGCGGTGGTATTGAGGTGGCATGGCTGGGGGGGTAGTCTCGAAGGGGAGGGAGTAGCCCCTTCGGACAATGTCCAAGACCCACTTGTCCGATGTGATGGCACGCCAGTGGTGAAGGTGATGGCGATCCCTGCCCCCCACTGGCGTGCTGTGGACCTGAAAGGATGGACTAGGAGGGCTTGGAGGCCGCGGACGGGGCGGAGGTGGTGGCCTGACCAGCACGCTGGTTACCCGGCCCGCTTCGGCGGGAGCCACGTCCTCGGCCACGCGTAGACGCCTGCTGCGCGGGCCGGTGGCTGGGCAGCGGACGTGACTGGGCGCCCCTTCCGTGGCCACGAAAGGGGCGAAAAGCAGACTGTTGCGGAGGGCGCACAGCAGAAAGGCCCAGGGACTTGGCTGTAGCCCGCGAGTCCTTAAAGCGCTCCAGCGCATGGTCTGCTTTGTTGCCGAAAAGGCCGACACCATCAAAGGGCATGTCCATAAGTGTGTTTTGGACATCACCCGAGAAACCAGTGGTCCTCAGCCAGGCGTGACGGCGCAGCGCCACTGTCGTCGCAAGCGATCTGCCTAGCGAGTCGGCGGTATCAAGGCCACAGCGGATCGTATACTACGCAATGTGTGCACTGTCCCTTTCAATTTTACCCTGCCCTTAATGAGCACACAATTTCGAACCCAGCCACTGTTTTTAATATGCTTTTATTGAATTGTCGCTCAATGCCCAGGCACTCCACTGAAATTAGATTATTGTTAGAGGAGGAGAGTCCAGATGTTCTGTTTCTAACAGAAACATGGCTAACAAGTGACTCAGACCCGAGCCTCACGCAAGCCCTCCCCTCTGGGTATACCATTCACAGACATGATAGAGAATATAACAGAGGAGGTGGCATAGCCATTATTTATAAAATTGGATTTAACTGCCGTGTGTTAGGGAATCCCATAGCCGATTGCGAGAGTTTGTTCTTTTCCATCGGCTTCTCCCACACATGTACTTTTTCTGGGATTTTAATTTATCGCCCTCCGGGGACTTTGGGCAAATTTTGCAATGATCTCCCTGAGATCACAGCTAACCTAGCCAGCCCTTTGTCTAACTTCTCCCTCTTGGGAGATTTTAATATGCATTTTGATGACTATTCTTTACCAGCTACACGTGACTTAGTGGATAGTATGGAAGCACTCCAATTCTTCCAAAAAGTGAAAGGCCACACCCACTCTCAAGGTCATTTACTTGATCCTATTTTCACCAATGCCACAGATCTTCAGGTTGGAAATCCTACTCCACTTCCTTGGACAGATCACTCCCTCATTTCCTTTTCCTGGACCTGTAAAGCTAGTAACAGATCGATAGTAACATCTACCAAACTGCTTCGACCATGGTCACAACTCCCAGTAGAACGCTGGGTGTCAAAACTTAATGACACCAGACCAGCACCTGAGTCCAACCCTATCAATGCAAACTATAACTTTGAAAATTGGCTGAGCTCTTCCTTAGATATAGTACTTCCAAAGAAACAAATCTGAAAGAGACACGTTAGTGATAGATTCCTTACCTTAGAATATCCCCAGGCGTCAGGCTGGATTCGGAAAGTTTTGCGTAGCAGTACCCTTGCGCGTCGGTAGGCGGCGTCGTGCGGCTCCGCGTCCGTCGTCGGCGTCGTGATCGCCGGGATGACGTCGCGGGCAGCACTTAGGCGCCGCCCCTGCGCGCTGACGTCAGTTCTTCTTTTTCCGCGCCAGCAAGCGCAGATCCGGGAAGAGCAGTGCCCTGGTCAATTTTTGACCATACTTTTTGGTGATTTTTTCACTGGTTTTTCCAACTTTAAGGTGTCGTAGGGATGCCCGGCTTCAAGCGATGCGGCGCCTGTGCGCGGATGATGTCCGTCACCGACCCGCATTGGGAGTGTCTCTTCTGCCTCGGCCGAGGCCACGACACCGAGTCTTGTCCCGAATGCCAGGCCCTCAACCCGAAAGCTTTGCGAGAGCGGTCTCGAAAGCTCCTCGAGGCCCGGCATTCGGCTCCGCGGAAGCCCCGGTCGCGTGAGAGATCCAGGGGTCGCTCGCGGAGTGCACACCGGTCGTCGACTTCTTCGTCCGGTAAGTCTAAGCACAAGAAGTCCAAGAAGCATCGTCGCTCTCGGACTTCGCCTCGCCGGTCTCGCGACTCGGCTGAGGCCCCTCCCGGCACCGTCCCCGCCCCCGCGGCCCCGGACTTGCCTGTGGAGTCGCCCCCGTCATACCCGCCCTTCCCGGGGCGGATCCGGCCAAGGTACAGGAGTTCCTGTCGGCCATGGCCCGCCTCTTCGGGCCTTCAGGCCCCTCCGGTGCGCCTTCGGACCCCGTGGGCCCTGATGGGGTTGCTCCGGCGTCGCCGGCGGCTCCGGCCCCGGCGTCGCCCGAGCCTCCAGCCTCGATCCCGGCTCCGGCTTCGGCCCCGGCCTCGATCCCGGCTCCACAACCCCCATCGACGCCGGTCGACCTCACGACACCTCCGCCGGCGCCGATGTCTCCGGTGCCGTTCTCGACGCCGCCCTGGGCTCCGGGCGGCGTCGTCCCCAGTTCCTTCCGGCTCCGGACATGGACCCGGAGCGACGTCGCTCGACGCCGGCTCCGGCGCCGATGGGACCTTGGGTCCCAAATGTCCCTCCTCCTCCTTATTTTGAACCAGAGGAGGACCAGGAGGACTGGGAGGGGTCTGATGACCCTCTGACACGCAACTGTCAGTATGATGAGGACTGGACAGAGAGTCTAGGGGAGGCCAGTGGTCTGGATACTTCTCCTGACACTGGCATGCTGTCTCCTCCCGTGGCTACGGAGGAGGGGGCCAATTTTGGTACGGTGTTGCGTAGGGCTGCTGGGGCCTTACGTCTCCAGCTCCCTACTTTGACGGTCAAGCCTAACATCTTGACAGAGGTGCTTCAGCCGGCAGCCTCCTCTGCGGAGACTGTGCTGCCGTTTAACGACGCCCTCACTGACGTTCTTTTGGGCGCCTGGTCCAAGCCCAACACAGGGGCTCCTGTGGATCGGAACGTGTCACGACGCCATCGCCCCGCTCCGGGCGACCCCCTGTTTCTTTCTGTCCACCCCACTCCTGAGAGCTTGGTTGTCCAAGCCTCCGCTTCCCAAACCGCCTTCCCTACCGCTCCTCCGGATAGGGAATCCAAACGCCTGGATCAGTTTGGGAAGAAAGGTTTTTCTTCCTCCAGTGCTGGCTTGCGGTCCGTTAACACCGCTTGTCTTTTGGGCCGATATACCCACTCCCTGTGGGATTCGGTGGCGGATGTTTTGCCCCAGTGCCCTGAGGAGGTCCAGGCACTGCTTTCCCGCGCCATTGCGGAAGGAAGGGATGCGGCCAAATACACTATCCGTTGTGGCCTTGACACCGCCGACTCGCTGGGCAGGTCGATTGCAACGACGGTGGCGCTCCGGCGCCACGCCTGGCTGAGAACCACTGGTTTTTCAGGGGATGTCCAGAATACTCTCATGGACATGCCCTTTGATGGAGTCGGTCTTTTGGGTCCAAAGCAGACCATGCGTTGGAGCGCTTTAAGGACTCACGGGCTACTGCAAAGTCCCTGGGCCTTTCTGCTACACGCCCTCCGCTACCTTCTGCTTTTCGCCCCTATCGTGGCCACGGTAGGGGCGCCCCTTCACGTCAGCAGCCCAGCCACCGGCCCGCGCAGCAGGCGTCTTCGCGTGGCCGAGGACGTGGATTCCGCCGTGGCGGATCGGGCAACCAGCGTGCGGGTCAGGCCACCACCTCCAACCCGTCCGCGGCCTCCAAGCCCTCCTAGTCCCTCCTTTCAGGTGCACGGCACGCCAGTAGGGGGCAGGGTCCGCCATCACCTTCCCCACTGGCGCACCATCACCTCGGACAGGTGGGTCTTGGACATTGTCCGAAGGGGCTACTCCCTCCCCTTCGAGACCACCCCCAGCCATGCCACCTCAATTCCACCGCATGTCAGGGGATCACTTGGTGCTTCTACGGAAGGAAGTCACGGCCCTCTTGACCAAGAGGGCCATCGAGCATGTTCCGACCCCAGAAGTAGGGCGTGGTTGCTACTCCCACTACTTTCTGGTGCCCAAAAGGACAAGGAGGACATGCGTCCTATCTTGGACCTCCGGAACGTCAATCGCTTCCTCCGGAAGGAGAAGTTCAAGATGCTCACCCTAGCTCAGGTCTTGACTGCCCTCGACCCTGGAGACTGGTTGGTAGCGTTGGACTTGCAGGACGCGTATTTCCACATCCCCGTCCTGCCGGCCCACCGGCGTTACCTTCGGTTCACGGTAGGCCCCGAGCATTTTCAGTTCACCGTGCTCCCCTTTGGCCTTACCAGTGCCCCTCGGGTGTTCACGAAAGTGATGGCGGTGGTCGCAGCTCATCTGCGCCGGGCAGGGGTTTCAGTCTTCCCCTACCTCGACGACTGGCTGCTGAAGGCGGGCTCGTCCCAGGCAGTCGTCTCCCACCTCCAGACTACGGCCGAACTCCTGCACTCGCTGGGGTTCTCCATCAATGTGCCGAAGTCGCATCTAATTCCTTCTCCACAGCTCCTTTTCATCGGAGCAGTTCTGGACACGACGCAGTTTCGGGCCTATCCTCCCGAACGGCGAGTCCGGGATATTCAGGCTATGATTCCGATCTTTCGGCCTTTATCCTGGGTTTCGGTACGGATGACCCTGAGGCTGCTGGGCCTCATGGCCTCCTGCATCCTGCTGGTCAATCATGCCAGATGGCATATGCGGGCTCTGCAGTGGGACCTGAAGTTCCAGTGGGCGCAGCACCAGGGCAACCTGTCCGATCACGTCCAGATCTCGGAGGGGACTGCAAAACAGTTGCAGTGGTGGCTCTCGAACCGGCAATGGGTCATGGGCAGATCCCTCTCCCTTCCCCAGCCAGAGCATACAGTTGTGACGGACGCGTCCCTTCTGGGATGGGGCGGTCACATGGGAGAGGCGGAGATCAGAGGCCTCTGGTCTCCGGCGGAGTCCCGGCTCCATATCAACCTTCTGGAGCTCCGGGCGATCCGGCTTGCACTCAAGGCATTCCTTCCCTCTGTCAAAGGGAAGGTAGTGCAGGTGTTCACAGACAACACCACCGCCATGTGGTACTGCAACAAACAGGGCGGGGTGGGGTCTTGGACCCTTTGTCAGGAGGCTCTGCGCCTCTGGACATGGCTGGAACATCAGGGCATGTTCCTGATGGTTCAACACCTGGCAGGTTCTCTGAACGCCAGGGCGGACGAACTCAGCCGCAGGTGCATGATGGATCACGAATGGCGTCTTCACTCGGAAGTGGCGCAAGGACTCTTTCTACAGTGGGGAGAGCCTTGGTTAGATCTATTCGCCACCGAAGAGAACGCGCAATGTCATCAGTTCTGCGCGTTGGAATTTCCAAGGCGGCACTCGCTCGGCGACGCTTTTCGTCGCGAGTGGAGTTGCGGTCTGTTGTACGCCTTTCCGCCTATACCACTTCTACCCAGAGTGTTGAAGAAGATTCGGCACAACCGGGCCCAAGTCATTCTTGTGGCTCCGGACTGGGCTCGAAGAGTTTGGTATCCCGAGCTACTCAATATGAGCATAGATCCCCCGATCCGTCTGCCTCTTCGGGAGGATCTTCTGTCGCAGCAGCAGGGGACGGTCCTCCACCCGAACCTGTCCAGTCTACACCTGCTTGCGTGGAGATTGAGCGGCGGCAGTTGATTCCTTTCAACTTGCCTCCCGAAGTTTGTGATGTGATTCTGGCGGCCAGGCGTCCCTCCACTAAGGTGGTATACGCCTGCAGGTGGAACAAATTTGTGGCATGGTGCACAGCAAAGGCTGTGAATCCCCTTTCTGCCCCTCTTTCTGAGGTCCTTCTGTTCCTTCTCTCTCTGGCCCAACAGGGTTCTGCCCTGGGTACCATCAAGGGTTATCTTTGTGCTATCTCGGCCTTCCTCAGGCTCCCTGATCAGCCCTCCCTTTTCAAGTCCCCTGTTGTTAACAGGTTCTTAAAAGGCATTACTCACCTCTTCCCTCCTGTTCCGTTTGTAATGCCTCAGTGGGACTTGAACTTGGTTCTTACCTTTTTAATGTGCGCTCCCTTTGAGCCTCTGCATAACTGTCCTCTTCGTCTTCTGACTCTGAAGACTGCCTTTCTGGTGGCCATCACCTCCGCTCGGCGGGTGAGTGAGCTCCAGGCTCTATCTTGCAAACCTCCCTTTCTGTCTGTTCATCCAGACAAGGTTGTTCTTCGGACGCGTCCGTCCTTCTTGCCAAAGGTGGTTACTGCTTTCCACATTGGGCAGACCATCACTTTGCCCACCTTCTTTCCGCCTCCGCATCCTTCCAGAGAGGAAGAGAGGCTCCACCGTCTGGACCCAAAACGTGCGCTCTCCTTCTATATCGACCGCACAAAACACTTCCGGGTGGATGACCAGCTCTTTGTTGGCTACGTGGGCGCCAAAAAGGTCGGGCGGTGCACAAGAGGACCGTCTCCCGCTGGGTTACCTTGTGCATCAAGACCTGCTATTCTTTGGCCAAGAAGGAGCCTCCTGTTGGGCTGCGTGCCCATTCCACCAGGGCAACGGCTGCTACCACGGCCTTGGGCCGCGGTGTTCCGCTGCCGGTTATCTGTCAGGCAGCTACGTGGGCCTCGCTGCACACGTTTACTAAGCATTACTGCCTTGACAGTCAGGTCCGGAGGGACGGCTTCTTTGGCCGTTCTGTCCTCCAGGACTTCCTTGTCTGATCTTTGTTCGCAGACCCACCACCGGGGTTGGTATTGCTGGGGTATCTATTCTAAGGTAAGGAATCTATCACTAACGTGTCTCTTTCAGATGCACAAGTTACTAACTTGTGTAACGATATATCTGTAAGAGACAGTAGTTAGTGATAGATTCCTACCGCCCCACCCATCCTCCCCGTTCTGCGAACTGATTTCTAGGGTTAAGGACATCCCTTTCAGGGCCCTAGTATTTTTCAGACACCTGTGTCAGCTTCTTGCATGGCTCTGCGTTCCTGGCGTGGAAAGTCGTGTACAGAACTGACGTCAGCGCGCAGGGGCGGCGCCTAAGTGCTGCCCGCGACGTCATCCCGGCGATCACGACGCCGACGACGGACGCGGAGCCGCACGACGCCGCCTACCGACGCGCAAGGGTACTGCTACGCAAAACTTTCCGAATCCAGCCTGACGCCTGGGGATATTCTAAGGTAAGGAATCTATCACTAACTACTGTCTCTTACAGATATATCGTTACACAAGTTAGTAACTTGTGCATTAAGGATAAAAATGGCGCAAATAGAACAGCCTGGTATACCCCCAAGCTGCGTAAACTTAAGCAGTCCTGTAAACGGTCTGAAAGAAAGTGGAGGAAAGATTTCTCCACCATTAATAAAACGATCTATAGGGAAGATATCAAGAAATATAAGGAAGAAATTAAGTGCGCTCAGTCACTTTATTATGGAAACCAAATACTTTCAGCCCCCAATTCCTCTCGCGAAATATTTCGCATAGTTAAATCTATTATTAAACTTCCCTCCCCGCCTATTTCCTGCGATGATATGTCATCTCGCTGCAATCTTTTAGCTACTTTTTTCTTTAATAAAATCCAAGATATCTACTCCTCTTTTCATCAGACCATCGCTTCAATTAATCTCCCCCAATTAATAACAAAGGAGGCACTGATAATTGCATTTTAGCGGAAATCCCTCTTTTGGATCTTTCCGCCCTGCAAGGTATTCTTGGTCAGCTGAAGTCAGGTTCTCCCAAGGATATAGTTCCCCCTCTTTTTAAATCGGATTTTTGACACAGTTTCCACAACTATCCTAGATCTAATTAACGCTACATATCGGACAGGCATAGTTCCCCTCCCGTGGAAACAAGCAATGGTTAAAGCCTTGCTGAAAAAACCAAATTTGGACCCTGAAATGTTAGGGAATTATCGCCCCATCTCATTGTTACCAGGGATCAGCAAAATTGCTGAAAAACATGTGAATGTTGTTCTGTCCGGGTTCTTGGAAAATAATAACTGCCTTCACCCATCTCAGACTGGCTTTAGGCCCCAACAAGGCACAGAAACCGCTCTGTTAGCGGTGGTAGAGGGTACCAGGAAAATTTTGGATAACGGGGGCTGCGCTGTCATCGTGCTTTTAGATCTGAGCGCAGCCTTCGATACGGTTAATCATCAGCTGCTCATTCAGAGGCTTAGAGATATAGGAGTGACTGATCTGGCCCTTGAATGGATTTCTTCCTTTTGGATGATCGATCCTTTCAGGTGTTTCATGAAGACTCTATCTCTGACCCTCTACCCCTTCGATGTGGGGTCCCTCAGGGATCCTCCCTGTCCCCCACTCTTTTTAACGTATATATGAGCTCCTTGGCAGGTGTTGTGGAGCCTTTCGGCATTCAAATTGTCACATATGCCGATGATACGCAGCTGATTGTCTCTTTTAATCAGCTCAACTCCATCGTCCCGGACTGGGCAATGTGTCTTCGAGAGATCGCAGTGTGGATGGAGGGTTCATTCCTGAAGCTCAACGGATCTAAAACGGAGCTTATGTTCCTGGGTAAACCTTCCATACCCAATATAATAACCTCGTGGCCGAGTTGTTTCGGTCCTCCACCTTCCCCCAAAGATTATATCAAGAGTTTGGGAGTCTGGTTAGACCGTAACCTCGATTTTGGGGAACAAGCAAGGAAGGTTGCTGGCAGCTGTTTTGGGCTGATGAGGATGCTACGGAAAATCCTTCCCCTCCTTCCTATCTCCGCAAGGAAAGTGGTAGTCCAGTCCCTTATACTTTCTAGGCTCGACTATGCCAATGCCCTATACTTAGGAACATCTTGCTCCACGATTAAGAAATTACAAACTGTCCAAAATTGTGCGGCACGACAACTCATGAATATCCCCAGCCGACAGTCAGCAGGGGCCGCTCTGGCCGCCCTTCACTGGCTGCCTATCCAACAGAGAGTGCAGTTTAAGGCGCTCTGTATTACACATAAGGTGCTGTTAGGCCCTAGCCCACCTATCACACGATCTCTCATGTCCTTTTATCATCCTGAGAGAACCCTGCGATCGTGTAATAAACGGATGGTGGTTGTACCTAGAATTAGGAAGGCCCGCACAGGGGGTCGCCTCTTTTCATATAATGCTGCTAGGCTTTGGAACTCCCTCCCCCTTGACATTCGGTGTGAAACTAACCATCTGGCCTTTCGGAAACGCATAAAAACCTTCTTGTTTCCATGACGGAGATGTAGACTATGAATTCGGCCTCTAGCGCTGGGATGCCTTTGGTAACCATGCGCTCTATAAATGCTTTACAATTACAATTACAATTACTTCGCCGCATCTCTTCCTTCCGCAATGGCGCGGGAAAGCAGTGCCTGGGCCTCCTCAGGACACTGGGGCAGGACCTGCGCCACCGAATCCCACAAGGAGTGGGAATATCGGCCCAAAAGGCAAGTGGTGTTGACAGACCTCAAGCCAGCACTGGTGGAAGAAAAAACTTTCTTCCCAAATTGATCCGGTTTTTTGGATTCCCTATCCGGGGGAGCGGTAGGGAAGGCGCTTTGAGAGGCAGAGGCTTGGACATCCAAGCTCTCAGGGGTGGGGTGTTGGGAAAGGAACAGGGGGTCGCCCGGAGCAGGGCGATGGCGTTGGGCTACGTTCCTATCCACAGGAGCCCCTGTGGTGGGCTTGGACCAGGTGCCCAAAAGAACGTCTGAAAGTGCGTCGTTGAACGGCAGCAGTGGCTCCGAGGAGGTAGCCGCCGGCTGAAGCACTTCCGTCAGGATGTTAGTCCTGACAGCCACTGTAGGTAACTTGAGGTGCAGAACCTCAGCTGCCCTACGCAACACCGTAGCAAAGTTTGCTCCCTCCTCCGTTGCCACGGAAGGAGGAGACAGCATGCCAACGTCAGGAGAGGTGTCCAGACCACTGGCATCCCCAAGTTCCTCAGCCCAGTCCTGATCATACTCACATTGGGCAGTGAGAGGGTCCTCAGACCCCTCCCAGGTCTCTTCGTCCTCCAAATCAGGGTCAATGTAAGGAGGAGGGACAAGTGGGACCCAAGGTCCCAGCGGCACTGGAGCCGGCGTCGAGCGACTTCGGTCCGGCGCCGAGTACGGATCCGGAGAGAACCTGGGGACGACGCCGCCCGGAGCCCCGGGCGGCGTCGGGAACGGCACCGGGGAAAATGACGCTGGTGGAGGTGTTGTGAGGTCAATGGGCGTCGACCGGGGTTGCTGCAGCACCGGAGCCGGGACTGGGGCCGAGGCCGGGGCCGGGACTGGCGTTGCTGGCGGCGCCGGGGCCGGAGCCGCCGGCGGAGCCGCAGGAGGAACCCCACTAGGGCCCACGGGGCCCGAAGGCGCACCGGGGGGACCTTGAGGCCCGAAGAGGCGGGCCATGGCCGACAGGAACTCCTGTATTTCGGCCGGAGTCGCCGCCGAACCCGGGTAGGGCGGGTAATGCGGCGTCGGCTCCACAGGCACTCCCGGAGCCGCGGGGACGGTGCCGTCGGGACCCTGAGCCGAGTCGCGCGACCGGCGAGGGGAAGTCGTCGAGCGATGACGCTTCTTCGACTTTTTGTGCTTCGACTTACCGGAGGAGTGCGAAGACTTTGACCCCGAAGAACGATGAGGACTCCGCGACCGGCCCCTCGACCTCTCTCGTGACCGGGGCTTGGATTGGTGCGGAGCCGACTGCCGGACCTCGAGGAGCTTTCGAGACCGCTCTTGCAAAGCCTTCGGATGCAAGGCCCGACAGTCAGGGCACGACTTGGGGTCGTGGTCGCGCCCGAGGCAGTAGAGACAATCCTGATGCGGGTCCGTGATCGACATCATTCGACCACAGGCGTCGCATGGCTTGAAGCCGGGCATCCCTACTGACACCGTCGGAGTCGAATGACATTGACAAAAAGTCACAAAAAGTTCAGTCTAAAAATGACTGGGGCACTGCTCTCTCCGGATCTGCGCTTACTGGCGTGGAAAAAGAAAGAACTGACGTCAGCGCGCATGGGCGGCGTCTAAGTACTGGCCGCGACGTCATCCCGGCGATCCCGACGCGGAGCCGCACGACGCCGCCTACCGACGCGCAAGGGTACTGCTATGCAAAACTTTCCGGATCCAGCCTGACGCCTGGGGATATTCTAAGGTAAGGAATCTGTCACCAACGTGTCTCTTTCAGATGTTCCAGCCATGTCCAGAGACGCAGAGCCTCTTGACAGAGGGTCCACGACCCCACCCCGCCCTGTTTGTTGCAGTACCACATGGCGGTGGTGTTGTCCGTGAACACCTGCACTACTCTCCCCTTGACAGAGGGAAGGAATGCTTTCAGTGCAAGCCTGATCGCCCGTAGCTCCAAAAGGTTGATATGGAGCCGGGACTCCGCTGGAGACCAGAGGCCTCTGATCTCCGCCTCTCCCATGTGGCCGCCCCATCCCAGGAGGGACGCATCCGTCACCACTGTGAACTCCGGTTGGGGAAGGGAGAGCGATCTGCCGTCGACCCAATGCCGGTCCGTGAGCCACCACTGCAACTGTCGTGCAGTGCCCTCCGAGATCTGGACGTGATCGGACAGGTTTCCCTGATGCTGCGCCCACTGGAACTTCAGGTCCCACTGCAGAGCCCGCATACGCCACCTGGCATGATTGACCAGCAGGATGCAGGAGGCCATGAGGCCCAGCAGCCTCAGAGTCACTCTGACCGAAACCCAGGACAAGGGCTGAAAGATGGTAATCAGAGCCCGAATGTCCCGGACTCGCTGTTCGGGAGGATAGACCCGAAACTGCGCCGTGTCCAGAACCGCTCCGATAAAGAGGAGCTTCTGGGAGGGAATCAGGTGCGACTTCGGCACATTGATGGAGAACCCCAGCAAGTGCAGGAGGTCGGCCATAGTCTGGAGGTGGGAGACGACTGTCTGGGGCGAGCCCGCCTTCAACAACCAGTCGTCGAGATAGGGGAAGACTGAGACCCCTGATCTGCGCAGATGAGCTGCGACCACCGCCATCACCTTGGTGAACACCCGAGGGGCGCTGGTAAGGCCAAAGGGGAGCACGGTAAACTGAAAGTGCTCGCGGCCTACCATGAACCGTAGGTAACGCCTGTGGGCTGGCAGGACGGGGATGTGGAAATAGGCGTCCTGCAAGTCCAGCGCCACCATCCAGTCTTGTGGGTCGAGAGCAGACAAGACCTGAGCTAGAGTGAGCATCTTGAACTTTTCTTTGCGGAGGAAGCGATTGACGTTCCGGAGGTCCAAGATAGGACGCAGGCCTTTGTCCTTCTTGGGCACCACAAAGTAGTGGGAATAGCAACCACGACCTACTTCGTGCATCGGAACGCGCTCGATGGCCCCCTTGGCCAAGAGGGCCGCAACTTCCTGCTGAAGAAGCACCAAGTGATCCCCCGACATGCGGTGGTATTGAGGTGGCATGGCTGGGGGTTTAGTCTCGAAGGGGAGGGAGTAGCCCCTTCGGACTATCTCTAAAACCCACCTGTCCGAAGTGATGGTGCGCCAGTGGGGGAGGTGATGGCGGAGCCTGCCGCCCACTGGCGTGTGATGGACCTGAAAGTTCGGACTAGGTGTAAGAAAGTGGCTCTGTATATACTGCACCAAAGTAAGGTTCAGTGTGCACAGAGTCCACAGTCCCCAGAGGTTTGGCAGAGGCTAAAGTTAGATATAACCTTACTCTCTAAAGTGGTAGCTTGGTCGAGCAGTAAGGCAGTATCAGAGGACAGTGTAAAGCATTTGTTGTACACACTCAGTCAGCAAATGAAGCCACACACTCAAGAACTGAACTCTAGGCCAATGGTTTGTATATAAAAATATAGTTGTTTTATTTTAGAACCAACAATGGGTGTCAAAATATACTTTCTCAGAATGAGATGCTTTAGTTAACTACTGTTCAATTGGCAATAGACTTTTGAATGCAATAGTTACAGTTGTTGCAATATGCAACACAATTTTAAACACAATTATACATTGAGCTCAATGGAAATTTCTGGTTAAATGCAATAGATTACTTTTTGGATTACTTTTTCTAACCACGGGACTGGATCTTGGATTCAGTCCCGGGACACTTCCTGTAAACAGGTGAGAAAAAGCGTTTTGGTTATGGTAGTGATTTTTGAGGAATATTACTGTATTTCAAAAGTTGACACTTAGAAACTTTTCTGGGTAAAATTACCAATGTTATCCTAGGGAAGGAAATACAGTTTGCAAGCAAAGTATGTTTACGTTACTTTTGTAATCCAGTGCTGGACTCCTAGGTTCAGCACTGGGACATTTACTTAAAACAGGTAAGTAATTACGTTTTTGTAGTTTGTACGATTTTTAAAGAATATTTGTATGATTCAGAAATCGACACTTAGAAACTTTTTCAACAAAAAGCAGGCAATGATATCCTATGAGAGGAATTTCCAGTTACTGGTAAGTACGGTAAAAATTACTTTTCATGGTCGGTACTGGACTAAAAGATGCAGTACTGAGGTCTCTCCTGATAGTAGGTGAGTAATTCGGAATTCGTTACTGTTGTGATTTTTAAGCAATATTTTGGTATTTCAAAAGTGGACACTTAGAAGAAATTTCACAGAAAACCAGTCAATGGATCCCTATGTAAGAAAATTCAATTCGCCGGTAAGTTACTTTTAACGTTACTTTTGTAATCCAGTGCTGGACTCCTAGGTTCAGCCCTGGGACATTTACTTAAAACAGGTAAGTAATTACGTTTTGGTAGTCTGTACGATTTTTAAAGAATATTCTTGTTTTCAAAAGTCGACACTTAGAAACTTTTTGGAAGAAAAAGTGTCCATGTTATCCTATGAGGAAAAATGAGTTATCGGTCTCGAGGTAAGTAATCGGTCTTTTGAGTTAGGGTTCTGGGGTTAGACTCAGGGGTCTCCCAGGGTCAGTGATGCACTGTTGTTGCACCCTCAGCGGCACTAGGGCGGCCGGGTGCAGAGTGTTGAGGCCCAATGTTATCCTATGGAGGATAGGGGACTCCGGTTGGTGGCGGCTGGCAAGCAGGCCACGGGGTTGTGGGAGCAAAGCTCCTAGGGTTAAGCTCAGGGCACGTTGGGGACCAAGTTAGCACCAAAGAGGCACCCTCAGCGGCACTAGGGCGGCAGGGTGCAGAGTGCTGTTTTGAGGTCGGGTGCCCTGTTGATTTCAATGGAAATTTTCGGTTTTGGTTTTCAGCTGCAGGCTCGGTCCAGGAAGACTTCCAGGAGGAACCAACAGCTGGGCAGGTAAGTTGGAGGGCTCGGGACGTAGGTGCACCTCGGGTTCCTTTCTCCAGGGCGCAGGGCGTCTGGATGCAGGGGTGTCTTTTGAGGTCGGATTTCACCTTACCGGGCCACTCGCGGTTGGGGGTTCTCCGTGCAGAGGCTGCAGGCGACGTCGGGGAGTCCTGGAGGGGTCAACCCACGGTGGACTCGGACTCTGGAGAGCTGGGGGACCTCGCTGGGACCGGTGGGCCACTTGAACTCGGGCTGTAGGCGACGGGTGCAGTGGTGGTTCCAGGCGTCGGGTTTCTTTCTCCTCAGCAGGCTCGGAGTCTTTGTTTGGTGTTTCTTTTGAACAGAGCTGCTGTTCACAGGAGATCCGGTCTTTGTTGAAGGCAGTCAGTCCTCCCTGGGGTTCTGGAGGTCGCTGGCTGCAGGACAAGACTATTTTTGGCGCAGGATCTCTGGAAACTGCAGACGGGCCGGTAGGGCTGGGGCCAAGTCAGTTGTTCTCTGCAGTCTCCTCTGCTGGGCGTCTTCTTTCGTCCTTTTTCTTCTTAGGTTGCGGGAATCTAAGGAAGGAAGGTTCAGGGTGCCCCTAAATACTAGATTTAGGGGCGTTACAGGTAGGTAAAGGGCAGGGACCAATGGGTCCCTGCCCTGGGGTGGGTACACCCCCTATCCTGCCACTCTCCTGTGGGAGGGGGCAGGAGCCTAGTCCTGATTGGGCAGGGCTCCCCATCTTCAAGATGGCGAGAGCCCGGAGATGTGCTTCACCTCGCCTCCCCCACCTGAGGGGTGGGGTTGGCAGAGGGTGGCACACCCCCTTTCCTCCCTTGGTGTTTCCCTCCAGTCTTCCCACCAGGATGGGGGAGGAACCGGTGGGGACCAGTTGCTGAGTACAGCAAGTGGTCTGGGGAAGCTCACAAAGGCGGAATGCCTTTGAAGCTTCCCCCTGCCCATCCTGGGGGAGGGGGCCTAGCACCTCACCCAGGACGTGCATTGTTGCAGGCCCGGGAGAGCGGATGGCTCTCTACCCAGGGGTCCAGCAACATGTCTGCTGTGTGGCAGCCTAGGCAGCCCCTCAGACAAGACGTGGATTGTAGGTTAGGTTCAGGGGGTAACTCTAAGTTGCCCTCTGACGTGCATTTTACAGTAAATCCCACACTGGCATCAGTGTGGGTTTACTGTGCTGAGGAGTTTGATACCAAACTTCTCAGTCTTCAGTGCAGCCATCATGGTGCTGTGGAGTACGTGCTGACGACCTCCCAGCACCATATACTCGGAATGGCAGCCCTGCACTTACAGTGCCCAGGAATGGGCCTGGGTACTGTAGGGGCACAGGGCTCATGCACCTGTGCCCTCACCACTGGCATAGGGCACCCAGCTAGAGGGGTGACTGAGGTATGCCAGGGCAGTGTGTTTGTGGGCATGGCACACAGGGATGTGTGCCATGTCGACTCTCTGTTTTGTTCTGCACCAAGACACTCAGCCTGCAAGGGCAGTGTGTGTGTGTCAGGGTACAGGGCCTCTAAGGGTGGCACAATAAGTGCTGCAGCCCTTAGGGGTCTTCTCTGGTCACAGTGCCCTGGGTACCTAGGGTACCATTTACCAGGGGCTTACCTGTGGCCAGAGATGCCAATTGGGTTTAGGCTGAGTACAGTTTTTAGGGAAGGAACACAGGCCCTGGGTACCTGATTGGCAGGGATCCAGGGCACACCAAGGAAAAGTGCATCAGTTATCAGGCAAAAAGTGGGGGGGTTACTGCAACAGAAACCCACTTTCCTACACTAGGAAGGTTTGGAGGCAGAGGTGGCGGGGGTGGTGGTGGTTGTCTGACCCGCCCGCTGGCCCCTTTGTCCACCACAGCGGAACCCACGTCCGCGCTGGGATGACTGTTGCGCCGGCCTGTGGCTCTGTTTCGAACGCTGCGGGGCGCCCCTTCCTGTGCCACGAAAGGAGCGAAAAGCGGAAGGCGGAGGAGGGCGGACTGCCGAGAGTCCCAAGGACTTGGCCGTAGCCCGTGAGTCCTTAAACCGCTCAAACGCGCTGTCCGCTTTGTCGCCGAAGAGGCGACGGCCATCAAAGGGCATGTCCATAAGGGTGTTTTGGACATCCCCTGAAAATCCAGTGGTTCTCAACCAGGCGTGGCGGCAAACCGCCACCGTCGTTGCAATGGATCTGCCCAGTGAGTCGGCGGTGTCTAGACCACAACGGATCATGAACTTGGCTGCGTCTCTCCCCTCTGCAACAGCCTGGGCGAGAGCAGGCCGGGCCTCCTCTGGACACTGGGGCAGCACGTTCGCCACCGTATCCCACAGGCAGTGGGAATAACGGCCCAAGAGGCATGCGGTGTTCACGGACCGCAGCGCAGAGCTGGTGGAAGAGAAAATCTTCTTCCCAAACTGATCCAGCTTCTTGGATTCCCTATCCGGTGGGGCGGAAGGGAAGGCGGTTGGGGAAGCAGAGGCTTGGACAACCAAGCTTTGGGGATGGGATGTTGGGAGAGGAAAATGGGGTCACCCGGAGCCGGGCGATGGCGTCGGGCCACGTTCCTGTCCACAGGAGCCCCTGTGGTGGGCCTGGACCAAGTGCCCAAAAGAACGTCCGAAAGGGCTTCATTAAAGGGCAGCAGCGGCTCCGCAGAAGTAGCTGCTGGCTGAAGCACCTCTGTCAGGAGGTTAGTCCTGACGGCCACAGTAGGGAGCTGGAGGTGTAGGGCCTTCGCCGCCCTACGCAACACCACTGCGTAACTGGCTCCCTCCTCCGTAGCCATGGTAGGAGGAGACAGCATGCCAAGGTCTGGTGAGGTATCCAGACCACTGGCGTCCCCCAATTCCTCAGCCCAGTCCTGTTCAGACTCGCAGGCTGCAGCGAGAGGGTCGTCCGACCCCTCCCAGTCCTCCCCTTGCTCCTCAGGCTGTTCAACAGGCCGAAAATAAGGAGCAGGGACATGGGGATAGAAATCCCCAAACGGCGTCGAGAACGGCATCGACCGACGCCGCGTCCACTTCGGGGCTGAATCTGAGGTCGACGTCGTCCCGAGGAGCGGGCGGCGTCAGGATCGGTGCCGGTGGGGTCGACGTCGGTGGAGGCGTAACTAGGTCAACCGGCGTCGACCGGGATCCAGGCCTGGATCCAAAGGTGTCCTGCGGCGCCGGAGCCGACAGCGACGCCGGGGCCGGAGCCGCCGGCGATGAACCACGAGGACACCCATGCGGGACCGCGGGGCCCGAAGGCGCACCGGCGGGACCCGACGGCCCAAAGAGGCGAGCCATGGCCGACAGGAAGTCCTGTATCTGGGACGGAGTCGCCGACGACCCCGGGAAGGGCGGGTAGTCGGGCGGCGACTCCATGGACTCCGCCGGAGCCGCGGGGGTGGCACCACCCGTACCCTCATCCGCGTCGCGCGACCGGCGAGGGGAAGTTGGAGAACGATGACGTTTCTTCGACTTCTTGTGCTTTGCCTTACCTGACCCCGAGTGCGAAGACTTCGATCCCGACGATCGCCGATGGTGACTCCGCGCACGGTCCCTCGACCTCCCTCTGGACCGGGACCTGTCACGGCGCGGAGCCGACTGCCGGGCTTCAAGCAGCTTTCGGGACCGCTCCCGCAAAGACTTCGGAGCCATGGACCGGCAGTCGGGGCACGACTTGGGGTCGTGGTCGCGCCATAGGCAGAAGAGACACACGTGGTGCGGGTCAGTCACCGACATCATCCGATGACAGTCCTCGCAGGATTTAAAACCGGGCATCCCTAACTGCACCAGGAGTCGATATCGACTCGAAAAAGGGTGAGAAAAAGATCTCAAAAACTTAGTCAAAAAAGACTAGGGGTACCTCTCTCTCCGGATCTGCGCTTGCTGGCGCGGAAAAAGAAAGAACTGACGTCAGCGCGCGTGGGCGGAGTCCAAGTAGCGCCCGCGACGTCATCTCGGCGACCACCACGCCAACGACGGAAGCGGAGCCGCACGACGCTCGTACCGACGCGCAGGGGTACTGCTGACGAAAACTTTACGGATCCAGTCTGACGCCTGGGGATATTCTAAGGTAAGGAATCTATCACTATGTGTCTCTTTCAGATCCCCTGTTCACCACAGAAGGCACCGCAAAGACTATGAAAAGCATACACTCGATCGCACCCACTAACCCCTGCCCGCCGCACATCTTCCACAGGGCAGCCACCGCCATCGCACCCGATCTAAGACGAACAATCAACTGCGCCCTCGAAACAGCCACGTTCCCCGACGACTCGAAATGCACTGAAGTCAAACCCCTCCTCAAAAAGCCCTCCGCAGACCCGACAGATCTAAAAAACTACAGGCCCATCTCTCTTCTCCCCTTCGCCACTAAAGTAATTGAGAAAATCGTCAACACCCAGCTAACGCACATCATAGAAACCAACAACATCCTAGACTGCTCTCAATCTGGATTCCGCAGCAACCACAGCACAGAGACTGCCCTCATAGCCACCAATGATGACCTCTGCACCCTCCTCGGCCAAGGCCACACCGCAGCCCTCATCCTCATAGACCTCTCAGCAGCCTTCAACACCGTCTCCCACCGCACACTAGCCGCCAGAATCCACGACGCCAGAATCCAAGGAACTGCCTTAGACTGGATTCGATCTTTTCTCTCAGGCAGAACACAAAGAATAAGACACCGCCCTTCCTCTCCAAACCCACAGAGATCAGATGCGAAGTACCCCAAGGATCCTCCCTCAGCCCCACGTGCTTCAACGTCTACATGGCCCCCCTCACAACCATTGTCAGAAAACACGGACTCAACATAGTCTCATATGCCGACGACACCCAGCTTATCCTCTCCCTCACCAAGGAACCCGACATCACCAGGCACAGTTTCCAAGAAGGAATGAAGGACGTCGCATCCTGGATGAGCAGCAGCTGCCTGAAGCTCAACTTGGAGAAAACGGAAGTCCTCATCCTTCGGTCCACCCCGTCTGCATGGGACAACACCTGGTGGCCCCCCACCGTAGGAAACCCTCCCACCCCTACGGACCATGCCCGCAACCTCGGCATCATACTCGACTCCTCACTCACCATGGACCACCAGATCAATGCCGTGTCCTCCACATGCTTCAACACCCTCCGCAAGACCTTCAAATGGACCCCCCCCCACCGACTCCAGGAAGACCGTCACCCATGCACTCATCACCAGCAGACTGGACTACGGAAACGCGCTCTATGCCGGAATCAACAAAACACTCCTCCGCAAACTCCAGACCGTCCAGAACGCAGCAGCCAGACTCTTCCTCAGCATCCCACGACATGACCACATCACCCATCACCTCTGCGACCTCCACTGGCTCCCGAAAAAAGAATAACCTTCAAACTGCTCACATAGGCCTACAAAGCCCTCCATAACACAGGACCCCAATATATCAACGAAATAATCTCCTGCTACGCCCTCAAGAGAAACCTCCGCTCCGCCGAACTAGCCCTAGCCATGATCCCCCACATCCACAGGGCCAGAACGGGTGGCAGATCCTGCTCCTACACAATGGCCAAGACCTGGAAAGAACTCCCCCTCCACATCAGACGAAGCCCGACACTGCACCTATTCAGAAAAGATCTCAAGACCTGGCTCTTCGGATGAGCACAGAGCTGCCCGTACACCCCCAATTCCCCCCAGCGCATTGAGACCCTCACGGTGAGTAGTGCGCTCTATAAATCCCCTGATTAACATAAAAATCAGATACAACTTTAGCTAGGAAAATCTGATGACTCCTCACTACCGCTGTCACTTTATAGAAAGCAGCACATTGGGTCCTTACAACAGAGGGTGTGGCTCTCTCTAACCGTGTGGGATGTTATGGCCACTAGAAAGGCTGTCTTCCAGGAAAGCTCACATGGATACACTTTAATTCTACCAAAACCACATTTAGTTCTATGTTGGAGGGGGAATGAGGATTAGGTCTCCTTAAAGTAGGGTAAATCTTTTAAAATCTTCTAGAAAGGCTGTATCACCAAGAAAAGAGAGAGATTTGGGGAGGGTTTTCCTGTGAGAGGTAATGGCTGCTAAGTGTACCTTTTCAGAAGAAAATTTCAGCTCAAATTTTGGCAAATCAAGAAGCTATTGAACTACTGTATCTTCCTGATACCTGGTTGGATCTTTGTTCTTCTGTAGACACCAGATGCAAAACCTTTGAAATTTAAAGAAATAGGATATTTTTGTAGAATAATGTTTGGCTTCTTTCAAAATGTTAATGCAATCTTCTGGAAGATCTAAATGACCATGTTGCAAGATTTCAGAAGACAAACAGCCAAGTTTAACAATTGAAGCTTGGGGTGCAGAAGCTGACCCCCAAACTTAAATAGAAGATCTACATGACAGTCTGTTGTGTGGTCGTTCAGGTAGGTGATTAAGTTCTGTGTATGGCCACTGTTGTGGCCACTATGGAGTGATGAGGATCATCTTAGTTTTGTCTTTCATCACCTTAACGAGAAACATTGGAATCAGCGAGATTGGAGGAAACATGTAGATAATCTTCTTTGACCAAGTGATCAAAAGAGTATTACCCCGTGTTCCTAGATAGTAGAACCTGAATGCGTAATTTCGGCTTTGTTAGTTGTCTGCATATGCAAATAAGTTGATGTTTGGAAAGGATAATGTTACTTACCCAGTAAGCATCTGTTCTTGGCATGTAGAGCTGTAGAGTCACATGCTGTGCATAGCTCGCCATCTAGCGTTGGGTCCGGATGTTTGCACTTGCTTTTCTGCAAAGAAGTCTTTCCAGTCACGAGGTAGGTGACTCCTCCTTTCGGTGATAGTGCGCATGGGCATCGACTCCATTGTTAGATTGTTTGCCGCAGAGGGTGAGAATGGAGTAGTCGTAAAGAATAGAGATGTCCATGAGTATGTATGTCAATTAAATAGAGAACTGCAGCAGCCACAGTTATCCGGGGAGGTGGGTGGGCGCATGTGACTCTACAGCTCTACATGCCAAGAACAGATGCTTACTGGGTAAGTAACGTTATCCGTTCGAGGCATGTGAGCTGTAGATCACATGCTGTGCATAGATAACATAGCAGAATCCTCCCAAAGCGGTGGCTAACCAGTAGCTGTTGGAGTTGTCTGAAATAGTGTTTTTAGTACTGCTTGACCCACATTGGCTTGTTGTCTTGCGGACACATCTACACAATAATGTTTAGTGAATGTGTGCGGTGTAGACCATGTTGCAGCTTTGCAAATGCCAATAGGAATGTTTCCTAAAAAAGCCATAGTGGCCCCTAGCTTACGAGTGGAATGTGCCCTAGGGGGTACAGTTAGAGTTCTTTGCTTTTGCATAGCAGATTTGAATGCACTTAACAATCCACCTTGCAATACCGGATTTGGAGACAGGATTGCCTTTGTGTGGTGGCGCAAAAGCAACAAAGAGTTGTTTCATTTTACGAAAAGATTTTGTCCTTTCAGTGTAGTACAGGAGTGCTCTTCCAACATCTAAGGTGAGTAGAGCTCTTTCTGCAACTGAATCAGGTTGAGGGAAGAATACGTGTAATTCTACTGACTGATTTATATGAAATGCAGATACTACCTTATGTAAAAATGTAGGATTAGTACAAAGAACCACTTTGTCTTTGTGTAGTTGGAAAAACGATTCTTCTATGGTTAATGCCTGTAATTCACTCACTCTCCTTAATGATGTGATTGCAATGAGGAAAGCTGTTTTCCAAGACAGGAACTGTAGTTTACATTTGTTCATGGGCTCAAAAGGCGGGCCCATCAACCTTGTAAGGACTATATTAAGATTCCACAGTGGAGCTGGTGGTAGTTTTGGTGGTATGACTCATTTTAGTCCTTCCTTGAAAGCTTTGATCACAGGTATTCTAAACAATGACAAATGTTGTCTATTTTGTAGATATGCAGCAATTGCAGCTAGGTGTAGTCTGATAGAGGTATAAGCCAACGCTGACTGTTGCAAGTGTAACAGATAGCATATGATGTTCTGTATGGAAGCATCAAGAGGGTTGATATGACTTACCACAGTAGATAACAAATCTCTTCCACTTAGCTGCGTAGCATGCCCTTGTAGTAGGTCTTCTAGCCTCCCTAATGATATTCATACATTCTGGTGGAAGGTTTAAGTAACCAAAGTCTAAGATTTCAGGAGCCAGATCGCGAGGTTCAGCTGTTTGGGATCTGGGTGTCTGATTTCTCCATGGCTCTGTGTGAGGAGATAGGAGGTTAAATGCAGCTTTTGATGCGGAACCAGAGATAGCTCCAACAGGGTTGTGAACCAAGGTTGACGTGGCCTTGTGGGAGCTACTAGGATTAGTGTGAGAGACGTTTGCCTGAGCTTGTGATCCACTAATGGAATAAGTGGGAGAGGCGGAAAAGCATAGGCAAATATCCCTGACCAGTTCATCCATAGCGCATTGCCCTTGGATTGCGGGTGTGGGTACCTGGAGGCGAAGCTTCAGCATTTTGCGTTTTGGTATGTGGCGAACAGGTCTATGTGAGGGACTCCCCAACTTTGAAAGTATGGGAGGAGAACTTGAGGGTAGAGTTCCCATTCGTGTATTTGCTGCCTCTGCCTGCTGAGGAGATCTGCAATCTGGTTGTTCACTCCTGGGAGGTGTTTCGCTAGGAGATAAAGTTTGTGGTGAATGGCCCACCTCCAGATGTCTTGGGCTAAGTGTGACAGTTGGAGAGAGTGTGTCCCCGCCTGTTTTTGTATGTAATACATAGCTGTCATGTTGTCTGTACGAACCAAGACAGCTTTGCCCTCCTGGTGAGTCTGAAACGCCTTGAGGGCTAGAAAGATTGCAAGCAGCTCTAGATGATTGATGTGGAGCAACTTCTGCTGTTGACTCCACAGGCCTTGCACTGTGTGATGTTGTAGGTGAGCTCCCCAGGCAGTGAGGGACACGTCCGCTGTCAGTACTATTTGTGGAACCGGGTCTATGAACGGCCGTCCTTTTGACAAATTTTGTGTGTTCCACCACTGCAGAGAGCGATGAGTATGGCCGCTTACCAACACTAGATCGGTCAATAGACCCTGTGACTGGTTCCACTGACTGGCTAAGCATTCTTGAAGTGGACGCATGTGCAGCCTGGCATGTGGGACGATTATGATGCAAGATGCCATCATTCCCAGCAGTTGCATATAAACCCGAGCTGGAATCCAATGACTGGGTTGAAACTGGAGAGCTAAAGCCCGAATATTTCGAATTCTGGCTGCGCTGGGGAAGGCCAGAGCTTTTTGAGTATCTAGCGTGGCTCCTAGGTAGTCCTGAGTATGGGCTGGTTGGAGATGTGATTTTGTCACATTGATTGTGAACCCTAGTTGATGTAGTAACTGAATTGTTCTGAAAGTGTGCTGAAGACATTGCTGGTACGTGCTGGCTTTGATGAGCCAGTCGTCCAAGTATGGGAAGACATGGATGCTTTGTCTTCTTAGGTGAGCAGCTACTACCGCCAGACACTTTGTGAAGACTCTGGGGGCCGTGGTGACTCCGAATGGGAGTACCTTGAACTGGAAGTGTTGACCCGCTACCACAAACCTGAGGAATTTGCGATGAGCGGGGTGGACTGGAATGTGAAAATAGGCGTCTTTCTAAGTCTAGAGTAGGCAGAAAGTCGCCTTTCTTCAGTAGAGGAAGTACTTGTTGAAGTGTTACCATGTGGAAATGATCTGACTGAATGTAAAGATTGAGTTCTCTGAGATCTAATATTGGTCTGAAAGAACCATCTTTTTTGGGTATTAGGAAGTAAAAAGAGTACACGCCCGACCCATGATGTTGCGGTGGTACGGGCTCTATAGCTCCTTTTAGAAGTAGAGACTGAACCTCTTGTTTTAGGAGGTGTAGGTGATCTGGTGAAAGTTTGTGTGACTTTGGTGGAATGTTTGGAGGAGTGTTGATGAACTCCAGGCAGTAACCAGAACGGATAATTTGTAGTACCCAATTGTCTGTTGTTATTGACTGCCAGATTGGTAGGAAATCTGACAGTCTTCCCCCGACAGGTGTTAAGTGGTCGGGGGGAAGCAGAGGCAAGTCACTGCTTTGTATTGGAGGGGGAGGTGCGCGTGTTTGAACCCCTGCCCCTGCCTTTGCCGTTGTTACCTCTATAACCCCCTCTGAAGTAACCCCTAGATGGAGATGGTTGGTTATTGCCCTTATAGGTGGTGGTCTCCGAGGAGGTGTTTTTAGAGCCTCCGCAGTAAAAGGAGCGCCGAAAGGAACCACAGCTTTGTGCTGACTAAAGGGCTCCCATGGATTTGGCCACTTCAGTGTCCTCCTTCATTTTCACTAGTGAAGAATCTACCATTGGACCAAACAGATGCTCTTTATCAAAGGGAGTGTTTACAATGGAGGTTTGGACCTCTGGTTTGAACCCTGATATGCGAAGTCAAGCATGTCTTCTCAAGAGGACACTGATGTTTACCCGCTCTAGCAGCAGTGTCTGCAGCATCTAGGGAACATCTTATAGCGTTATTGGAAATAAGTTGCCCTTCACGCACCAGGTCTTGTGCCTTAGATCTGTGTTCCTGGGGCAAATATTGTATTAATTGCTCCATCTCGTCCCAGTGCGCCCGGTCATATCGTGCTAGCAACGCCTGAGTGTTGGAGACACGCCAGAAATTGGCCGCCTGAGAGGCCATCCTTTTCCCAGAAGCATCAATAAGTTTGGATTCTTTATGAGGGGGTGGAGCATCTCCTGTTGTCTGGGAGTTGGCTCTTTTCCTTGCATTGGACACAACATGGGAGTCTAGTGGCAACTGACCTTTAATATATACTGGGTCCGATGGTGCTGGCTTGTATTTTTTATCTACTCTAGGGGTAAGAATACGAGCTCTGACCGGGTCGTTAAAAATGTCATCTACATGCCTGATCATCCCTTTGAGCATAGGTAGTGTATGTGATGACCTCTGCGTGGTATTGAGGGTTTCAAAGAGGAAATCCTCTTCTAAGGACTCCTTATGTAGCTGCACCCCATGGTAGTTGGCAGCTCTACCCAGTAACTCAATGTAGCCTACACTGTCATCTGGTGGAGAGGGCTTGTTAGGATACAAATGAGGACCATTGCCTGTGGGCGAATTAGTATTGTAATCATCCCATGGCTCTTGCATTGGTTGATTATCATCCCCATTGTCATCCCCATCATCCTGGTTGTCAAGTGTATGTGGTGGTGAATGTTCAGGTGAAATAGACTGAAAGTGAGGTGAAGGAGGTGAAGAAAGAGGAAGAGGAGCAGGGGAAGGGTTAGTTCCAACCGTTCTCTTCTTTAAAGGAATGTGGTATTCTTCCTCTGTATCAGTTCTTCTTTTTAAAGTGACTTTAGTGGTGATATGTCCAGTTTGCGTATGAATATAGAGCACTTTTTGTTTCGGATTCGGTTTGTCTATCGGAGCGTCGAAACTGTGTCCTTTTGGTGATTTCGGCATATCTGACTGTTTCCGTGCCGAAAGTTTTGGTGCCGAAGTCTTGGATGTTGATGTTTTCGGATCCGAATTGTGTTTC
This sequence comes from Calotriton arnoldi, assembly GCA_963921515.1. Taxonomy (NCBI): domain Eukaryota; kingdom Metazoa; phylum Chordata; class Amphibia; order Caudata; family Salamandridae; genus Calotriton; species Calotriton arnoldi. Next base: position 57,049 of record CAWUFW010024207.1, read on the forward strand.
GGTGCCTAATGGTGGGGGTCGGTGTCAGATTTGTGTTTCGACCCCGAAGTTCTCGGCTCCGAACTTGATTTGGAGGGAGTCTTTTCGGAGCCGGAAGGCTTTTTGGTAGGCTTCGGTGCAGAGCCAGAAGGCGGGGCATCGGAAGCATGATTTTGGTGCCGACTGGAGCCCGAGGGCGCAGGTTGGACCGGAGCCACCTTCTTTTGTGGAGTTGGGTCTTTGGACGAGGGGGCGAGCTGTACTCACGGTACGTTGTCCTTGTGGGATGTCGTCCTCTTGTTCGGAATCGATCTCTGGGATGGCGATCGGTCCCTGCTCCTCCTCGGTTCCCATGGCCTCGCCGGCCTCTTCGTCCGATTGTTGTCCGAAGATGTCCGGAATGGAGCTTGTGTGCTGGCTCTGCATGTCGCGACGTCGAGCCAGACGGTCGCGAAGTGTCTTCTTGGAGCGGAAAGCCTGGCACGCATCGCAGTCCTGTTCTCTGTGTTCGGGGGACAAACACAGGTTACACACTTTGTGGGAGTAGGTGCGTGGGTATTTCGCGTGACACCGAGGGCAGAATTTAAAGGGAGTTCATTCCATCGACTGCGGGTTGGCCCGACGCGGGTAGGCCCGATGGCCTTCCACAAACTTTCCGATCGAAAGTTTGGTTTTTGCCAGTAAATACAATACGCGATAAAGGGGAAACGCGATCGAAAACAATACCGTCGTGGGGGAGTATCTTGCGCACTGAAGGAAACCGAAGGAACGGTGTCGAACCGGAGCGCAGCGATAGACGTCCGAACCCGATGGCGGAAAAAAACAATCTAACAATGGAGTCAATGCCCATGCACACCATCACTGAAAGGAGGAGTCACCTACCTCGTGACTTGAGACTTCTTCGAAGAAAAACAAGTGCAAACATCCGGAGCCAACACTAGATGGCGAGTTATGCACAGCATGTGATCTACAGCTCACATGCCTCGAACATCCATTTAAGAAAGATGTTTCGCAGTACTTCGTCATAAAGAATCCATTTGTGTTTCTCTTGCATTGGTTTGCTGACACAATTTGCTTTTGCATTCTGGACACCAGGCAGATGAACTGCTGTGATGCACAGATTCCATGCAATCAGACCATTCCGAAATGTCTGGGTATGTCTGGGCTTCCAGAGACCGAGCTCTGGTTCTAATCCATCCCTGCTTTTTGATGTAATGCATTACTGCTGTACTATCTATCTGAACAAGCAGGGAGGATGCTCTCAAACTCGATAGAAAGTGCTTGAGGGCTGGAAGGACTGCTCTCAGTTCTAGAAAGTTGATGCAGTAAATGCTTTCTTCAAACACACTCCAAAGTCCAACAGACCATTTATGTGGGCTCAACAACCAACCATGAGGCATCTGCCGCAATGGTCTGACATGGAGTCTTTAGTTGGAATGGGACACCCAACAGGAAGTTTGTTGATCAGCACCACCAAAGGAGGGATCTTGTTGCAGTCCGTATGAGAGTTAACTTGTCCTCCCAACTGCCAGAGAGATGACTTCACTATTGTTATGGTCTCATCTGTACAAGGGTGTTTGGAAAAAGAAAGATGCAGGACGCCATTGAGCCCAGAAGGGATGAAATCTAATGGGCCGTCAGATATTTCTTAGAAGTTTGATACTTAAGATGGATAAAACAGTCTCTCCTTTGAAGGATATGCTTTTGATCCCAGTGTCTATGACTGCTGCCAGGTAATAGATGGATTACACCGGAGTCGCTGTAGACTTGGAGTGATTGCATATGAGTTGGAGGAGTTAAAGGACAGAAAGGGCCAAGTTGTAATGACACTGGACTTTTTGAGGTGCGCATACCTTTATGAGCCAATTGTATCAGCTTTCTAAAATGAGCAGTGACCACAGTCATGCAGTTTGTGTTGCTTATTTCAGGCCAAAATGCAGGACTTTGTACTGATAATAGACATTTCCTACCAGAAATTTCAGAAATGTTTGATGCTTCTGAATGATGTAATGTGAAATTCTGCATCTTGGAGATCTATGGCACACAATGAATTTGCTTGATGGAACAGTGGGTAAATCTGGTTAAGTGTCAACATTTAAACCTTCTCCCATTCTTTGAACTTGTTTGTAGCCCTGAGAACTACAATAGGGTGGTTTTCCATTTATCATAGGAAAGGAAGGCGCACTCTGATTGCAGTCACTTGAAAAACACGTGTAGTGCCAAAAATCATCTTTTTATTAATGTTGCTTTAACTGTAAAATAGGCACACAGCCAACGCGTTTCGTTCCCTTGTGCCAGGGGAACTTCATCAGGGCTAATTCAAGGTTGAATGAAACACCCCTTGACAATCATGTGGGTGTTGAAACGCCTAATTAAGGCTCTCTGGTGCAGTCAAGATAGAAGATATTTCAATCTAAAAACCGGTGATAATTCCGACCCGGTAGGTCATAAATGGTCCAATCAATTTCATCCAAAGTATATGTAAGAGTGAGTAAACTGCTGTAAGTCTTGAGCTTAGGGCATCCAATATCCAAAATTGAAATTCAAAATTTGAAATGCCGGTACAGAACGCGTTCCCGGGAGTGTGTGGATATCGAGGCGTACTCGCTTCAGACGTTGTCCATGGCCTAATTCGGCCGTTTCTGGCTTTGGAGTGCATACTTCGGCATTCCAAATTTTGAATTTCAATTTTGGATATTGGATGCCCTAAGCTCAAGACTTACAGCAGTTTACTCACTCTTACATATACTTTGGATGAAATTGATTGGACCATTTATGACCTACCGGGTCGGAATTATCACCGGTTTTTAGATTGAAATATCTTCTATCTTGACTGCACCAGAGCGCCTTAATTAGGCGTTTCAACACCCACATGATTGTCAAGGGGTGTTTCATTCAACCTTGAATTAGCCCTGACGAAGTTCCCCTGGCACAAGGGAACGAAACGCGTTGGCTGTGTGCCTATTTTACAGTTAAAGCAACATTAATAAAAAGATGATTTTTGGCACTACACGTGTTTTTCAAGTGACTGCAATCAGAGTGCGCCTTCCTTTCCTATGAACTTTGTTGCCTGTTTGACATCCTTCAGCAGCGGATGTCGGAAGTAGCTGCACTCGCAAGATATTCATGGAACTGTTGGAATTTAAGTGCTCGACCTTTGTCAGCTGCCGAGTGTGTGTTTTTTCATGGTTTTCCATTTATGATCTGTTCTTTTGAAACACAAAGGAACAGGAGAATTCCTTTCATTTTAGGTATGAAGGGACCAGTTTCACTGCCTCACATTAGGAGAATGCGGACTACAAAGGGACACAACTTTAGATGGTATTGAAATGTCTTCCTTGGAGGAACGGAAGGAGGAGGTGATCAGAAGCTTAGAAAACAGTCATTCTATACAATATTTGGTGCTCTTTTGTCTAATTTTTTCCCCACCCATTCAGATGGCTGCTTATTGTTCCCCCTACCAGAGAGGCGTACACAAAGTGAGAAAGAAATGAGATATTGTTTGCTTGCAGCAGTTGGTAATTGTGGTACACCTTTTCTTTTGTTGCTTTATGTGGTTCAACGGATCACTGGTGTTGGTGCTACTGCAGTGGCCACTCTGATGTTGGTAGCGTCTGTCGTAAAGCCTGTACTGATGTTCCTTGCACTCCTTATCTTCAGCTTTTAGTGTGTCCACTTCAGAGTTAAAACATTGCATCTCTTTGTTGACATGGGCTGGAACAGAGTGGTTTTAGAGGAGCAAGTTACTTCAGTAGCGCTCTTTCTGGTGGATACTCTAACTGAAGGTTCATCTTCGAATACTCCTCAGGCACCAGACTTGAGCTGGAATTTTTTTCTCTACAAAATGCTTCCATGTGCCGTTAGGTGGGGCCATGCGGCTCTGCCTTGGAAGTGAGAGAGTTGAGCTGCATATAAGCACCACCTCTGCACGCAGACGGCAGTTTCTTTTTTTTTCCTTTCCCTGTCCTCAGACCAATAGTGTGAACAATTTTAGGTACCAGTGCACGATTCCTAATTTGGGACTCGATGTTAAAAAGAGGCCACTTCACAGAACAGGGAAGTGGAAGGGCAGTATGGAATCTGTGAGTAGACAAAGAGTTACCTAATGTATGTAACTTGTTCTTCTAATAGATACGTTTAACTGTAGATTTCTTACCTAAGAATAGATATGAAAGCAGTATCGCCCCAGGTGGAGGGTCTGTGGAGTGGAATTGGACCAAAACGTCCTGCGGGACTGAGTGGGTGAAGTGTCCTTACCGCCAGACCTTAATGCTCCCCGAGCATATACAATGACATCCATCTGGCAGATGTCAAGGACAGGCACTCCTTGAGGTGTCCTAGCATACCTTGAACCGCAGAGAAAGTCTGTAGCACGGCAGTACGGGTACAGCCATGCAGGTTGAAGGACACCATCCAGTCCCCAGAGTCCAGAGCGCACAGGATCTGGATCAGTGCGAGAATTTCGAATTTGCCCTTCAGCAGGAAGGCATTCAGAAGTTGATCCAAACAGGTCGGAGGAGCCATCCTTCACCACAAGGAAATAGCTAGAGTAACAGCCCTCACCTCTTTCACAGTCTGGAGACCTCTCAATAGCACTGCAGGTAAGTAACACTCACATCTCTTTTAACAGAATGGACAAGGTGCTCCTTTGATAGTCGCTCTGATGTTGTAGGAGGAGGATTGGTGGGAGTTTTTGTAGAGCAAAAGAAAGGGTAGGGCACACAACGATTTGTAGGACCCATGGTGTATGACATTAGGAGAAAACTAAAGCTGTTGCTGCAGGGGAAGAGGGTCTGGGAAGACTGGTGTCCCAATGGTCTGTGTTTTGCCTACCAGACTTATGTACCAAGCCTTGAAATAACTGGAATAACTGCTGCAGTGGTTAGGAAAACTTGTTGCCTATATGCCAGCCCCCTGGAGTAGCTTCTACGTTTTTGAACTGATATGGGAATTGCTTGTTGGGGGGGGGGGCAACAGTCCCAGGGAGCACACCATGGCTTTTTCACCAAAGAAGGACAAGCAATCAAAGGGTGTATCCATGAGAGAGGCTCCTGTGGTATACATCTGTGCATTTAGCTGAGGCCACCAGCAAGTTCTTGCTGGACATGTCCAGACGACCTGTGTAGCGACAAAACAAACAAACAACATTGACCAATCTCAATGCAATGTAAACGTTGTCATCTCTATAGTAATTGGGAGAAACCCATGCCCCTTCCTACCATCATCATCTCCTTCTTGGGGTTTACCTTCTTCAGAGTGAGATCCAAATAGATAATGGAGCCTCTGCTGGCACGCCTGACCCAGCAGAGCACTGGTTCATTGTCAGGCTATACGATGACTAGTTGCGCTGTTGTAATCTTGTAGTGCGACATTGGGCAGAAGTTGAATCGGTGTCCGATATCTGCACCGGATTCTCTTCTGCTGTCGGTGACGACTGCTGTGGTGTCAAAGAGGAAGGTCCCGGTGCAGAACTTTGAGCCAGAGCGGATGTCTGTAACGGAGTCAGAAAGGTGCCCGGAGCTGAACCCAAATGGGTCAAATAGCATAGAGAACAGAGCAAGCAGCATTAACCGACTGGAGGCCACTGTGGTTCCTCGGGGCAAAAGGCACACCAGTGGGAGCAGGAAGTACGCCAGAAATCTGCAGTGTGACTTCTTTGAAGGCATCAATTTGCTGCAGTGTCGCCAATGACCCAGGAGAATCAGGCCACACCGGAATCAGCTCTGTGACAGGACACCACAAGGGACACAGATTGACAGCCTGATGCACTTGTGTTTTCTCTTTGGATACAGAGTGGAGGGATGAGGTTGAAGGTCACTTCACTTTGTGTTTGCATTTTGACTTGGATTTGAACTACTCAAGGGCTATGACCACGAAGTTGACCTCTCGCTGGAATGCTGTAGGAGCGAGATAGAGTCCTTGCCCATGACCTGGAACGGAACTTATGTGAAGACCACAAGTTCCTCTTATGTTCAATGACATACAGCTTCGCTTCTCATCCGAGATTGTCTCTGGGAGCATGAAGTTGCACTTGCTGTGCAACTGTGAGTCGTGTCCTTAACCAAAGACACACCTTGTGCATGTCTGTGAACAACATCGGCTTTCTATAGTTACAGAATGGTTTAAAACGTGCCTTTCTAGTATGGGACACAGATTCCTAGCACACTGGAATAAATTTAGAAGTGGGAAGAAGGCTGACGAAATTGGGAGCGGAGCTCCAGATCTGTGTTGGAAAGCACGAAAAGAAAGGAACTGGAGGCTGATCATGGCGGTCGCTCTGTAGAAGAGATCTGCATCACCACAATAATAATTAGACTTTCTTGGTGCCTTTCCCTGGCACTCTCTATTCCCGATCAAGCCGCAGGATGTGATAAGTCATCACCTCTGACTGGGCCCCGCTGAGAACGGCTGAAATGTGTTGGGTCCGACACTGATGACCGGAAGCAGCCTTTTAGCGGGAGACCAAGCTGCTTGTCTCTAACGACATTGAACAAAGGTGTTTTTGTAAAAGGTTTGGAAAGGTTTGCAGAAAAAAACTTAAAAAGGGCAATCACATTGCTCCAGGAACCTGTCAGCAGGAGCAGGAAAAGAAGAACTGGTTCAACTGCCACCTAAAAGGCATGATGGAATGCTGGTGGCATGCTATTTCTTAAAGGAGCAGCGTAGTTTCTCAGCCTTTCAGGCTATTGGGCCCTATTTCTCTCACTCTGCCTTTAAAAAGGTTAATGAAAGAGTTGTATAGTCGCACAAGTTACTAACTTGTGTAACGATATATCTGTAAGAGACAGTAGTTAGTGACAGATTCCTTACCTTAGAATATCCCCAGGCGTCAGGCTGGATCCGGAAAGTTTTTGCGTAGCAGTACCCTTGCGCGTCGGTAGGCGGCGTCGTGCGGCTCCGCGTTCCGCCGGGATGACGTCGTGGGCAGTACTTAGACGACGCCCCTGCGCGCTGACGTCAGTTCTGTACACGACTTTCCGCGCCAGGAACGCAGAGCCATGCAAGAAGCTGACATAGGTGTCTGAAAAATACTAGGGCCCTGAAAGGGATGTCCTTAACCCTAGAAATCAGTTCGCAGAACGGGGAGGATGGGTGGGC
>CAWUFW010024208.1:0-64093 GCA_963921515.1 Calotriton arnoldi
CGCAGTCATTTGGCTCGTTGTCGTGAGACTATCGCATGGTGCCGATGGGTTGAGAATACAACGTTAACACAGTGTTATTTTCCCGAGATAGATTGCGATGTGCAAAGTTGCGTTAAGCTAATTTTGCGATAATTATCACACATTCTTGAGAATATCCCCCTAAGTTTTTCTTCCTTATATAGTGTTCATTTAATTGTTTGCTTAACCTTACTGGTTTATTTTTACATTGCGTATTTTTATTGGTTGTTCTTTATTGTTTTAATTGTTTTGGTAGTTGTTTTCCATATATGGAAAATGCTAATTAAGAGTCAGTTATTTTTTTTTCACATGTCGAATTATTTAAATTAAAGACATTTTTTGATAACAACAAAAAATTGTGTTCGGTACCCATTTATACAGTAAATGAAAGTGGACAGACAATCAGGGATATCCAGAATATACAAATGCTATTATCAATGGATGATAGTTTAGATGTGGTTCCTAGTATAGGTGAAATATTACAAGATCTAGATATAGGAACTAATTACCAGACTAACAGTGGGCTGAGAACTAAGTCTACGTTTACGCCAATATTACCCCCAGATAACATGATTGATTGTTTTTATAGGGCTGTAACTCAAGATTTGTATATACTAGAGGATAAGATAATAAACACACCTGGGAAATTTAAGGACAATCTCAATAAGGAAGAAAGAATTGCCCTATATGAACTAGCAGAGTGTCCTAATTTAGCCATAAAAGAAGCAGACAAAGGGGGCAATATAGTGTTGATGGACAAGGACTACTATCTTGGAGAAATCGATAGCCAGTTGTCCGACAAAGAGTTATATACCAAGATCTCCAAAAATCCAATGCAGGAAGTTAATAAGCTAGTTGAGACAACATTGAGATATTGGCTGAGTTGCGGTCTATTATCAGACATTGAGGTCAAATATATGTTTAATCCATCACCTAGAGCAGCACATATATATACTCTACCCAAAATACATAAAAATCCTACTGTGCCTCCTGGCAGGCCCATCATATCAGGGATAGGGGGACCAACAGAACGTATCTCAGAGTATATAGATATTTACCTTCAACCAATAGTTAGAAATGTACCTGCTTTCATTGAAGACACCAAGGATCTTCTTAATAAATTACAAGATCTACTTTGGACTGATGACCTTACCTTTGTCACCTTGGATGTGAGTGCCTTATATACCAGCATTCCGTTTTCAAAAGGGATGGAAGCACTCACATACTTTTTATCCAAGCGTGATGCGACCCTGTATGAACATACCAATATGCTTCTCGAACTTACTAGGATGACACTTAATAACAACTATTTCATGCATAATGAGACCTGGTATAAACAACATTCTGGAGTTGCAATGGGTGCCAAATTTTCTCCATCGTTCGCCAATATCTACATGGGCTTCTTTGAAGAACATCATATTTGGAAACTATGCCCATCCAATTTGATAAATTCTATCATATATTGGGGTAGATTTATTGACGATATCTTAAGGATATGGAGTGGTGATAGATCTACTCTAGATATGTTCATTGAACATCTTAATACAAATGAATATAATCTGAGCTTTACACACTACATCAATACTAAACAAATTGATTTTTTGGATATTACACTATTTGTTGAGGATGGAAAATTGGAGTGTAAATTATTTTGCAAAACTACAGCATGCAACTCGGTGTTGCACGCTAGCAGTGCTCACCCTGGTTCTCAAATTCGTGCTATACCTTTTGGTGAAATGACTCGCCTGAGGAGGAATTGCAGCAAAGATGTTATCTTCCAACAAGAGATGATGAATCTTAAACAACGATTCCTCATTCGAGGATATGATCACACTATATTAGATAGATCCCACACCAGGATCAATAGAACAGAACGTAAAGGACTTCTTAAATCAAAATAAAAAAGGAAGAACGCAATTGAGAGGAAACACATTGCCCTGATAACACAGTACAATTCACATAGTACCAATGTATTCAGGACAATAAATAAACATTTTCATTTGTTGAAATTGGATAATGATTTAGATCCTTATATTTCTAACAAACCCCGTATCACATACAAAAGGGGCAGAACCTTGTGCAACATACTGTGGGGCCGATTCCGATCTCGGCCGGTAGTGCTCCGAATCGGATTCGGCTTTACCGGATCCGATTCGGAGCCCTGTTTCCCGACCGAACCGTACGCGGGTCCGGGCGAGCGAGTACGATGCGAAATCGCCGACCGACTCGTCCGGGCGTCCCGACCGCTCCGACCGACTCGCTCCCGGCTCGAACCGCTCCGACCGACTCGCTCGGACTCGACTCGCACCGCGCAATGGAGAAGTTTCCCGGCCGGGTAAGTACGATGCGCGCCGCGAGCAGTCCGACCGAGCCGCGCACTCCGGCTCGTAAGAGCTGTCGGAGCCGTACTTTGGGGGTCCGTGTCGGACCCCCTGTACGCGTAGCCGCGCGAGTCGCACACAGGGGGACCCATGGGTCCCCCTACCTATGCGTGTACGGCGCGAATCGCTTCGCTGCGTACCCGCTGTAGGGGGCGCCCTTGTCCGACTCGCACCCATTGAGTCAATGGGAGCCCGCGTACGCGTTGTACGACCGGCTCCCATTGACATCAATGGGAGTCCGACCGACTCGAGTCCGATAACATACGGACGCATCGTACTCGTTCGGTCGGACTGCACGGGTCCGATTCGGTCGGAAATCTCTCCGAGTCCGGCTCGGTCGGAGAAATTTCCGGCCCGAATCGGAATCGACCCCTTAGTCCCTCTTATATAGATAATAGAGCGACAGACGTAAATCGATCATGGTTACCAGTGAAACCCAAGGGCTTTCATAAATGTACAATGTGTAGTGTTTGCCAATTTGCTGAAAACAAAATAACCAGTTTCAGCTACAATACCGGGCAAGTACATCAAATACATCACTTTATGAACTGTAATACTAAGTTTATAGTATATTGTATTATTTGTCAATGCAACCTAATCTATGTAGGGAGCACTATCAGACCGCTCAAAGAGCGGATACAGGAACATATTAGAGCTATCCGCAACAATAATATCAACTACCCATTAGCAGTACATTACAATACTGCACATGCTAATGCAGAAATTCTAAAAATTAGGTTTCATGGGATTGCCGTAATACAAGAGGATTCGCGTGGAGGTGATAAAACGTCTTCACTTAGAAAACTTGAATCCAAATGGCTTATCAAATTGAGATCGGTCGACTTCGGGCTTAACATTGATAGAGAACTTCATGTTTTCCTAAGAGATTGATGTCTTATAATAGTACCATCACATGTTAAGTTCTTTGTGTACCAACAAGGAATCAGTATTTCATTAATGGAATAAGACAGTGTATAATGATAGCAACAAAGATCACTGTATAAATAAGAACTTGTATGTAGATTGGGTGATAGTATCTATAATGTTTTGTACTATAATTACTTGTGACTAGATTGATTTGCTTTCAGTCTATAGTTGAATATTTCATCATGTTCTTTGTTTTTTGTTTATACAATGCATTATGAAAATTTGGCAATGTAGACTATGTGATATGATTTGCGGTGTTTTATTGTAGATACATTGAGTTATCTCTGTCCCCACCCTTCTCTGAGAATTTCTATACACAATGGTGATTGGATATCACTTCTGTTACACTTTTATTCTATCAGGGTACTTTATGATGTTGTTGAATTTTGTCCCGATCAAAAAACCATGGGATTGAGGACGTTTTGGTTTGTTTTTTCATTATATAATTACTCGTCGGGTGTGTATTTAAATTGATATCACCGGATATAGTAACATTCCAATTTTAGGTTAATTAAAGTTTGGGGCGCAGCATTTACTTTTGCCATGGGCTTATTTGTTGTAATGATTGATATGAGTATTATCATACCGGCAAGCATTCTTATTGTCTTAATATATCCTGTGTGGTATGCTTACTTAATCATAAAAACATCATTACAAGATGGCGGTTATTTTTACTATTAGTAATGTCTAAAGTTTGGCCTTGGTCACATGAGCACCGTGCTCACGCAGGTCACGTGATACGTGATCCAGACCTTAAATTAGTAACATGGCCACTGATGCCTCGTTTTACCTCTTGAGAGCGGACTGCTGTGCCGTCAGTTGACGGGGACTATTGTGTCTTCAGGGTGAGTACCCAGCGACGCCATTAGGGACAATTACGGATTGCGGCATGTAATGCAATATTTTCATTTATTTGAATTGTTGTGTTTTTTTTCGATAGGTATTATCGTATCATGGATGCGTACCCCCGATTTTTCACCTTGGGCATTTAACCGTAAAAGACTAACCACTTGATTCACATACTATGTGACTTCAATGTATGTTTTTAACAGATAGTGGTGTCCTTATTGCGGATCACGTTATGTTATCTCATTATATTATTGCTCATTTCCCAATATGGAATGTGCATCACCAAGATATTTTTGTACTAAACGTAGCGGATCTAATCAACTCGTGTTTGATTAAGATTACTAGTTGCGGACATGATCTAGTATATTTAGGTGAGTGTGACTAGCTGATGACTCTATAACTTGTCACGCTCTGGATCTTTACCCCCAATCTTTCACCTTGAGCACTTAACCGTTAAGAACGTACTGCGTACCACCTGACTCACACATGTTGTGGTTGCAGTGTCTTAAAGGTATGTTTCCAACAGATAGTGGTGTCCTTATTGTGGACTACGTTATGTTACCAGGTTGTATTATTGCTCATTTCATAATATGGGAATGTGCATCATTAAGATAGTTTTGTACGGTACTTAGTGGATTAAATCAACCCGTGTTTTGATTTTGATTACCTGCTACGGACATGTTTTAGTGTATTTAGGTGAGTGTGACTAGCGGATCACCTTATACTTTGTCATGTTCTGGTTACACCAGCTTGCTTGTAGATTTTTGGTTTATAGATCATAACACCAAGGCAGGTAGATCTAGTGCTTTTTTGCAAATTTAGGTCCACAGTGATGGATATGTAATTATGGATAATTGTGTCATTTTGTACAGCTTTATCTATACCGGGCATAATTTATCGCATTTTCTTTATTCTGTGACATTAGATCATCGGGCAATCTACGTGACAATTTTATGAAACTTGCTATGCAAATTGATGCGCCCGTGTGTTTCAACATTATTCGAACCTACTGTTGCCTCATTTCCATAACGGAGTGTTTTTACTATGTGGAGTGGTGGAACACTTTTGTGATTGAGAGTTAAAACTTTCACATCTATTTTCTATGCACACTTTATGGGTGTTTTCTCCATTCTATGTCAACCTTCTTCACTCATGTGTGAATCAGCCACATTTTTTGGCATGTTTTAATTTTGTGGTATTTCAGTGGGTCATTTGTACTTACAAGACTTGGATTTCTTCTCTTTTTTTCTTGTTTCTCTCTCTAGATGGTCTTTTGGGTACTGCTTATTCTAGTGAATTGTGTAAAGGCTGAAGCATTTATATTATAATGCTGTAATATTGACTAAATTGTATCTTTAAATGACTCTGAATAAGAGTAGGTTGTGGTAATGTTTTATTATTCTGTAAATGGGGTATTTCTCTATATTGGGTATTTTTAATGTATATTTATTGTATTCACTTATTTTTCCAGCCTTGAAAAAGTCTGAGTGCAGACGAAACACGTGTCGGCTAGATCGTGTGCTGGGAATATTTTAAAAGAATCAATAAAGACAAGGATTTGAAAATTGTTGAATTCGTTTTTGGGCTGTGTGTCGGCCTTGGATAATACTGATTTAATTGAAAGAAACTTTTCCAGTAATCAGTGAAACTAATATATGTATTTGGTTTGTGCTCTGAATTCATCTTTAATTCATGTTTGACTGATTAATATACAATAAGGGTGTGCTGCTAAAAGCTTCATTAGGTTTCAATTATTTAAATGTGTATTATATTATATGTGATCTTGAATAAACTGTATAGTTAATAAATATAAAATTAAAATGGTTATTAATAGTGTATTTATTGTTTAATGTTTTAAGATATGTTTTACTGTGTTTTAAAAATATGTTTTTGATTTATTTTATATGCAATGTATGTTTATTTATTTTACTATATTTATGGTGTTTAATTTTGTGTGTTTTATCTATTTTTTAATTGTCGATATTTTTACAAAAACGATTATAATGCTGTCTAAATTATTGTGATCGATATTTTGGACATGTATATTTTTAAAGGATGTTCGATATTTTAAATAACGATATTTATGTGTTCGATATTACTGTGATTGATAATATTGTTTTACGATATTTTGGCTTCGATATTAGTGTATTTTTTTAATTAAGTATAGGGTATCGATATTAGTGTGGTCGATATTTTTGTGTCGATAAAAATGTAGGTCGATATTATGTGTGTCGAGGTTATGTCAGTGATTCAGAAGCAACAATCACAATGCGAAATGTCCATCATGCAGTCATCATGGAGCGCTGAATGTTGCTCAATCATTTTATTGTGCAGTAATTTTTGTTTGTAGATTCCCTGACGAAGGGCAACTGTAAATGCCCGAAATGCATTGGAAATTGTTTAACCATCGTGGGAATTGTTAAACCACCATTCAGTCCATGTTGAATATCTCTTCCTCATGATGGACCTTTGTTTGCACAATAAAATGATTGAGCAACATTCAGCGCTCCAGTGATGACTGCATGATTGACATTTTGCATTGTGATTGTTGCTTCTGTGTTTAGTCCATGGTTATACAGTGTTGAAATTTGTTCACCAATTCTATTTAAATAGTTTACACTACTTTAGTGAATGTCAGTAGTACATCCTGTGTCTAGGACATTTGTCTTAGTTTTCTCTTTCATTTTCAACTTTCTAAAAGTGGCATTTTCAGAATTGTGAAAATCAAACTTCACCATTAAAGAGGGTTTTCAATTGCAATTCTTCAGACACAAAACTCAAACTGTGTACCTGCTCCCAATTGAAAGTTATCACCTATTAAATGTAATAGGATAAACTAATGTTATATTATGGGAGTGGTTTCCTCATAGTGAAAAACAAATGTAGGAGATTTTCACTACCAGGACATGTAAAACTTAAAAGTAATTGTCCAAATTTTTAAAAACACTGCATCCTGCCTGCTGGGATGTGCAGGGCATGTATAGGGCATATGCTAGGGATTACTTATATGTATTAAAAAGGATGGTTTGGGTCTGGGAAAAGGTTTATTTTGCCAGGTCAAAATGGTACTATAAACAGCACCCACATGCTGCAGTGGCAGACCTGAGACATGTTAAAAGGATACTTAAGTAGATAACATAATCAGTGCTGCAGGCCCACTAGTACCATTAAATGTATAGGCCCTGGATACCTGTAGTACCATTTTAGTAGAGACATTCAAGTAAAGTAAATGTGCCAATTGGGTATAATCCAATTCTACCATCTTTAAAGAAGTGAGCACAAACACATTTGCACTGGTTAGCATTGGTAAAGTGCAGAGAATCCCCAAAGCAAACAAAGCTAGGTTCAGAAAACAGGAGGGTTAAGGCAAAACGTTTTAGGCTAACCCTGCAGAAAGTGACAAGTCCAACACAATAGGACACCAGTGACAAACTGACTTAATAACCATGGTTGAGGCTCAGTAGCATCTGTCTGCCTGGGGCTCTCCGAGATGGATATGATAATGAATGAACACTCCCTGGTCTAAAAAAACCCTATAAGGTAGTTGGTGAAGAACAATATGCTAAAGCACTACAAGCAGGTAACACCACTGAGCTTTCCCTCAAGGTTGAGGTAATCATGGCCCAATCTTCTAACAGACATGATATGCTAGCGTGGGTGAGGTTTGCAGAAGGTTCTATGGCGCTCTACAGAAGTACACTTGAAAGTTGTCGTGAACTTATTTATGTGTGGTGCTTTGAGGTGGAGAGATCACCCACTCCCCAGTTGGATGACCAAAATCACCCAGTTTATACAAAAAATAGGTTTCCCCAGCACATGCTAATGTCAACATGTATTACATAAATAAAAGATATCAACAATTCTTGTCTTTCTTTGTATTTGTTAGGTTTATTCTCATATGTTCTTGTTTAGTTCTTTTCTTAGCCTCTTTTTAACATGTATTTCGTCGCCCATGGCTGGTGGCCGCGACTTCCTCAGGGCTAAAAGATACAAGCATATGTATTTGCTACTAGAACATGATTGTTTTCTTTCTAACAATTTGAAGTATAGGTGACATATGTGTCTATATCAAGCTTACTTTTCATTCAGGTCACTTTTTGTGTGTGACAACCCATGCACATTGGTTATGTCATACAGTAGTGGATATACAAAGCACAGAAACTTATATTCCCCAGAAAGAATTTGCATCCCAATTATTGCGAACATCCTTGTTATTTGGTAGATCTTATCTTTGATTATTTTATCTATGTCATATTTATTGAGCAGCCGGCTTAGTTTAGACATTTGTATTAATATCTTTGAATTCATTTCTATTCACTTCATACATTAGTTTTCATTTATCTTTTTATTTTTTGTATTTTACATTTGTCTTGGAAACATGCTTCTTTGATGAGATCAATTGCATGCCTATATGTATAGTCTAAGTAATATCAATCAAGCTTTCCATTTCAAAAGGGTATATTTGTGCTCTCTGGGATTAGCACCGAACCCCAAACCTTGTGTTTGTAGTTAGGTGGTCCGCAATGTAGGTGTAACATCAGTAAACACAAGGCTACTGCCTCCTTTCCAAGACTTGTCCCTCTGCTGGAATTCTACCCTTTAACCTTCAAGGGGTTCGAGACACAGTTTATATCATAAAAACTGTTGTGTTAGAAAACCTGCAGCTGTGCTACAGTGTTATGTCTAAAAACATTAGGAGATGTTGCTGACCGGGCACAAGAAAAACAGTACTCCATGTTGTTCGACTTTGTATGAAATGTTCTGACTGAATCCCAAGAAAATACACTGAATAACAAAACATATGCATAAAGTGCTAAAATAATATCATGTCACCAAAACTAATGTATTAATGTGAGTGCACAAAGCAAAAGCAGCCTAAAGCTGCTAATTTGTGTAACCAAGCGAAACCAAAGTGGGCCCAGAAGGGGAAATGCTCCAGTAAGAAAAGGTGTCCGCCACCAAAACCTTGGAGGTATTAATAAAATTAGCACATTTTTTGGACAGTCTTGCCCCACATTTCATGGTAAATGTCTTACTCTTGTTAACCTTCAGATAAAGATCCTTTATAAAAGCAATAAAATCATTAAATAAATCTTTGGAATCCTTTCCCTGTTCCAGCCACTAAGATTGCATCATCAGCATAAAAAAGAATGGGGAGGGGGTGAGCACTAATGTAGGATGAATCATTCTCGACTTTGAAAACTTTTCAGCTCTATTAATATTCAAGGGAAATAAAAATGGGGCAAGAACTCATTCTTGGCTTACTCCCCATCTGATACTAAAAGTGTCCGTACACTCACCATAATTATCAAAGAGGACACAAGCAGCGGCATCCTTATATAATTGCCTGATTCATGTAATTAAGACTCAAAAACATGCTTTAGAAATATCCAACAAAGCATCACTTTACTGGACTGAATTTCCAGATGAGAAGATTACAAAATAATACTTTAGTCATCATACAAAGTAAGTAATACAAGAAACTCAACTTTCATATAGCTAAAAATGATCAAACATATTTAAAAAATAAAGAATTAAAGCAATTTATAAATATATATCTTCAAAATACAGGAACCTGCACCGCAACCAGACAAAACCAAGGAAATAAAAAAATAATCAAGCAAGTAAAAGCAAAAGTAAAATCAAAACAAAATTGAAAGTAAGTATATATAACTGAAGAACTAACTTAGGGCCTCATAACGATCTTGGTCGGAAGGGCTCTGAACGGCATTCAGATTTTCCTAACCTGTGTGGGAACCCATGTTTCTGACCGACCGATTAAGATAGAAGGTTACCGTTCTGTCTTTCCGACTCGGTTCCGACCAGCATTCGGAGACTCCGATTCGGTTGGAGCTGAATCGTACAGGTCTATGGACCACGTTTCCGACCGACGTATTACAATGTCGGATTCAGACAGCCTTTCCGAACCGGTCTGTCCAACCAAAACGGCTGTCAGAAACTGACTTTGGGGGCCCGTAGAAGGCCCCCCTTCACCCGGAGGCCTCTGGTTGGGACCCGTGGGGGTGCCCATGGGACCCATTTTTACAACCATGCACAGTGTGGCAGGCACCATGGGGTGTCTGCGACAGGGTGCAAGGTTTTCCGGAACCACCCCTTTTTTCAATGGGTACTTGTGTTGTCGGTCGGAACTCAGGCTCCCATTGAAGTCAATGAGAGTCTGACCAAACGGTGTTCGGAAACATCGTAATCGGTCGGACTCACCAAACCCGAGTCGGTCAGAACCGATTGCGACAAGGAGTCGGTCGGAATGCTTTTTGACCGACATCGTAATGAGGCCTTTAATGTTAAAATTACAAGTAATTAATATATATATAAATTGATACTAAACAAACCTAACAAACACAAACAATGTTATTAAAAACAAAAAACAAAACTAATAAATCTCTCCATCTCAAGTAACTACATCAAAAACCAACAGTCAGCACAATAAGGAGACTGTTAAAAAAATAACAAATGGAAAGAAGTATAGAAAACATCAACAATTTAAGTAAAAATGTAAAACAATGTCATAAAAATGTAAAAATAGCCATTTAAACGTTAATTATATATGTAATTCAAATTAAGCTAAATTTTCAATTTCTAAAACCCACAGATAAAATGCTAGAAATAGCCAGATACTTCAAATCACAAAAAGAAAATATTTGATTAAGTTGCAAGGAATATGCTTATAACAAGGAGAACAACACCAGTGACAAAACACACTGGAAATGTACCAAATGCTACACAGACTCATCCCATGACAGGGTTACCACTAGAAATGACATTGTACAAAATGTCAGGGAACATAATTTCCCCCTTAACAGTAGAGAAATGCAATTAAGGAGTGTCCAACATACCCTAAGAGAGTTTGTTACAAGCTTGCAAGAGCCAGCAGAAATGCCGCTTAAAAAGTGTATCCTAAACATTTCAGAAAAATGTCTTACCATAGCAAGCTTGGAAAAATTAACTATCAAAACAAATAAAGTAGGTAGGGAGCCCCCAGTAGGACCCAGAAGATATGAAGACATACACATACCAAAACATTTACAAACTACAGATACTAATGACACCTTCCTAGTGAATGACAACCACAATGACACACTGCACCCCATGAATGAACGACGGCACATTTTAATCTTGACCACCACCATTTAGTTCATTATACAAAAAGCATGAATAATACCACAATATAAATGTCCTGTTAGTTTAAGCACTGCTACCTAATAAACAAAGTTCAACAAACGAACAACTACAACCCTCAAAACATAAAAATATATTTCTAACAAGCAATGATTTCCACCAACTCAAAACTTAATAACACACAGCAAATCAGGTATGTTATTATCATTTTAACCAGAGCATACAGAGGCACCTACAAAAATCCACACTACGGGCCATGTGTAAATAGAATAGGAATAGCGATTTCTAAATAGCGAGTTCATCTGAATTGCTGTTTGGAAATCGCTGTTCCTTATGAATGAAACTTTTAGTTTCAGACTTGCGATTCCTAGTGTGTCACAAATTTATCTACCTCATAAATATTAATGATGTAGGCTGCAGTTTGTGATCCATTAGGAATTGCAGCCATCACAGGGATGGTGGCCTGCTTAGGTCAGCAGACCACCATGTCTGTGATTGCGTTTTAATAAAGGTTTTTTTTATTGTTGAAAGGCAACCATTTTCCTTAAAGGAAAATGGGAGGCATTTCAACAATAAAAAATGAAATGTTTTGTTTTCATTTATTAAGAGCAGGCAGTGGCTTTGTACATTTTAAAAAGCATTTTTCCAGTCACAAATGGGCTGATTCTGCTTTGTACATATGGCCCTGAGTGTAGAATATGAAACTAACCAAGAATTTGCACATGAGGGTAAAATCTTATAGCTTTAGGCATGTCCCCAAAACCAAGTTCACAGAACTTTACCATATATCAATTGAAACCCTATACTATCAAAATCATTAAATAAAACTTGCCACACTAATGGATCTTTTCAAAAATACTTTGGTTGGTCGCTAGCACTGATCAGGACACAAACGCCAACCCAAATATCACATTACATGGTGAAATGTCTATGACAGCACCATGCCTCATGAATCAGAGACAAACATTGCAGAGGAAGGGTGGCACAATAACTTCTGAAGAAGATTTTTGAAAGAAGCCACCCTACACAATACTAATTTTTAGAAATGGAACAATCCCTAACACAATTCAAACAAAAAACAAACAAAACAAATGGATGTAATGTTAGCAAGCAAAGTACTATTATTTGCTAGCTTTCAAGCCATACTTACAATAGCAAGAACAGTACTATAAAAATACCCCATTAAACAATAACAATTTAAAACTTCTAGAAAATCATAAAATACTCTGAGGGGCAGATTTACAAGCCCCTTGCGCCACTTTTGCGCCGCCGTTGCGTCACTTTTGTGACGCAGCGGCGACGTAAACCATGCGCCACGTTGCGCATTATTTACAACGTGACGCATCTAGGGAGATGCGTCACGTTGTAAAGCCCTGCGCCACATGAAACCTGCGTCAGGTTTCATGTGGGCGTTCCTCCGCAGGGTGGGCGTTCCGTCGAAGGAAAGCCTCGTACAAGATTTCACTGAGTCACTTTTCCGACTGCGCTGCGACGAATCCTTACGCCTGCTTCAAGCAGGCGTAAGGAGTGGCGCACCACGTTAGGTATGGGCAGCCCACGAGCATTGCTGGAGTTGCGTCGCGCTTGCGACACGACTCCAGCAATGCGCCGCCCTTGCGCCACAGGATGCGACACGCATCGGCCTTTCCTTGCGCCACGCTGCGCCGCATTGTAAATGCGGCGCATCCGTGGTGGCGCAAGGAGAGAATTGCGTGTCGCAACTATTCTGGCGCATCCCTGCTGATTTGCAGGGATGCGCCAGAAGTTGTAAATCTGCCCCTGAATATTTACTAATTTATAAATATTAATCAAAAAAGTTTAAATATCAACCTGAAAATCTTAGTTGATGTGTAATACACTTGTTTTCAGAATAACTGAAAATTGCAAAATTAATTGTTCATAGATTAACCGCTTAACCGCGGCGCAAATTCTCCCGCGGTGTGGGAGAATTATAGATTGGGCGGGGCTGCGTCGGCCAATGGACGTGCGCAGCACCAGCGAGGTAGTGCTTGCGTCGACCGTTGGCCGACGCAAGCAGGGAACGGGTTAAATAAATACATATAAAACATAACCAAAACATCTATGACAAAGTCAACAAACATACTACACCAACATATAACTACTTAATATAATATAGAAAACAGCCATAAATTAAGTTTTTCCTCACATAAACTGCATAATAAAAATAACCCTGGGCGGAGCTCGCGGAGTTGCGCTTACGGGAAGCTCCGCGAAGTGAAAAAAAAACTTTGCCGCACTACGCGGAGCTCCGCAAGCGGCAGAGTGCAATAGAAAAATGCAGTTTGCAGTGATTTTCAGTGCCGGATGCTTGTCCGCACTGTGAAATCATCGCGAACGGCACCATGCACAGCGCAAGCGGGCGCTGCTTTCCTTTCTGCAGCTCGAGTAGAATTTTACTCAAGCAGCAGCTTTCTCAACGCAAACGGGCAGTTTCTCAACACGAGCGGTCGCAAGCATACGCGACCACTCGCAATGAGAAACCTGACCCCCGCGTTGAGAAATCTCACTGGGAGGTTTATTGTCCACGCTCGCGCTCGCCAACTTGATGTTGACGATCGCGAACGAGGAAAAATCTCGCCGAGAGGTGGATTTTCCTCGCTCGCGCTCGCCAACTTGACGTTGACGAACGCGAGCGGGGAAGAGTTCACCGCCCAGGCCTAAATAAAAATAAAATAAATTTGTAATTTGATAGCTGAAGTCCTGGAAAAAAGTATGATGACACTCCTCCCATCCAAAAATCCATAAAAAATATAATTTGATATCCCAAAAAATATAAAAATAAACCATGCAAAAATAATACATCCAAATTTCAGAGACTATTCAAAACCCGTAAATTGGTGAAATAATAAATAAATTCTCCAGGAAAATAGATAAACAGTGAAAAATAAAAGTGAACTTTAGCTAAACAAATAGGCAGCTATTTTTGCTGTAAAAATAATTAAATGTATCCATGACACAAGTTAATTTCCGATATTGGAGTTAAACGCCTGCACAACAAAAACATTTAGCTTCCGCCCAACACCGTCTCATAAACGGGACCGATCGACCTCCGGTCGGTGGTCCAACCACCTGATTAGGATGCGACCGAACACTGTTCGGTCGCATTCCGACATTTCCCCATGGGAGCATGTGTTACAGCTGTAAACTGGCTGTAGTACATGCTCCCATAAGGAAATAGGAGGTGGTGTTAATCCCTGCACCCCGTGGCAGGCTACCTCAAGGTGCCTGCCATAGGGTGCAGGGATTAAAAGGGGGGCACCATAGGTGCCCCCTCGGCCCCTAGCCGGAAGTTGCGCATACAAGGGGCCCTGCTAGGGACCCCCAAACATGCTTTAAGGCCGACATGGAAACCATGCAAGAAACCATGCATCGTAATCCCAAGGGCATGACCATCACCCTTTGGGATTACGGGCCGGCCTCCTTTTTGAGCCCATTAGAAGCCAGTCAGAATGACCAGCCAGTTTCAATTCCGACCAGCTGATTCATTATCAGCCGGTCAGAATTGAAACCAATGATGGTGGTTGGAAAGCCTCCGACCGCCATTGTAATAAGCCCCTATTTCTCATCATGACAAAATGTACACCCTTCTATAATAAAGAAAGTACAACCCCAAATTATTAAAAACACTTATACATTCAACATAAATACATACACAACACATTAATGCAATATTAATTACAATGATGTCTACCGTATGAAGCTAACATACCTAACACAAATCTCAACAATAAATAACACACAAGAATTATACAAAATAACAAACACTAACCTAAGTAACTCTTAAGTAGACCCAAAGACCAAATCATTAGAGAATATTATAATTACTATTGCCTGAATTGGAGACCAGAAATGGGAAACAGCGAATGCACAGAGCCTTGTACAGTGCAAAACACTGAAGACAGGCAGCAAGCAGTAAAAGAAAATATATCAGAAAGTCTGCAAGAATAAAATACTAACATTCCATAGAATATATTGGACTGAATAGATATATTTTATTTATTTATTATAACATCATGAAACTTGAAAAAACATTATCATTACTTTTGTTATTGAAACAGATGTTTCATATATAAATTTAAAAATACTGAAAAATAAATGGCAACAATTTATTTACAATATTTTCTAATATGTACAGATGGAATAAAAATAAAAATGTTTCAAAAATGTATTATGTTAAAACTTGCGATAAAATATATTATACCAAATGTGAAGATATATGTGCACACTGGGCTAGATTTATCAAGGCATTGCTTTGCCCTTGCATCATGCAAGGTGTCGGAAGACAAATCCATCCCTAAGTCAGATTTGCCAAGCACTGCAAGGGCACCTAGAGCGGACCTGTGTTGCTTAGTAAACCTAGAGTAAAGCAAGGCAACGCAAGTCACTGTCTTGAGTTACTTTTCCCTGGAAAAATGTTCTATGAGTGGAGCATGGGTGTTCCCATGCATCCACCTATGTATTTTGGCAGACTCCTAGATGTACAAAAGTTGGTAACCCTAGGAATGAGTCAATATCCTATGCCTTCTCAGGGGAGTTGCAACGAGGAAAAATATCTTTATTTCTCCTTGTTGCTTCCTCTTTATAAGTGTGCTGCATTTTACAGCACACATAGAAAGAGGAAAAAGTCTCAGAGGACTATTTTTGTCCAGGAAGGAATTGCTTCCTCCACGAAAACAATCCTGCATACAATGAAGGCATCCTTGCACATGGCGTAAATATGGTGCATTCATGCCCTGTCCCTTCCATGCAGAAGAGCAAGTTGTCTTGCTGTGTTGCGTTGCGTGACATCTTGTAAATCTGACTGTAAATCTTTATTAGTTGTAAAATGTAGAATTTGTTCTGTAACAAAATAATTTCTATAACTAAACATTTTTTAAAAGTTGTTACGTAATATTAGAAATATCTAAGTTAAAACAGGTTTTAGTAAAAAATGTATGTGCAAAATATGTGCAACTTAAAAATAATAAGCATACATGTAAATTAAAAGTGTGTAACATAGCTAAACAAAATTCTATTCACAAATTTTTTAAAGTATTCTAAACTTAAAAGTTGTTTGCACTTTGAGGAGATCACATTTACTATCACTACTCTAAGCGTAGCAATATTGGAGAAATTGTTGGACTTTGGGTACTTCAGACATACTATACCTACACTAAACTTAGCCTTATTTGGGAACATTTCGGACTTTGAGGAACCAAGATTTACCAGTCTGATGCCAAACATAGCCACATTTGGGTAGGTGCTGTATTTTAGAGACTTGAGACTTACTATTGCCACTACAAGCTAAGGTACATTTGAGAAAGTGATGGACTTTGATTGCCTCAAATTTACTATTCCCACTCCAAACATAGCCACATTGTGGTGTGTTAAACTTTGGGGCATCATATTTACTTTTCCCACTTCAGACTTAGGGACATTGGGAAAAGCATTCTTCTCTGAGGACCTGTATTTACCATTCCCTATCCAAATGTAGCCATGCTGGTGAAAGTGTTGGACTTTGGGATGTCAGATTTACTTTTCCTACTCCAAACTGAGCCGCATTGTAAAATGTGTTGGGCTTTGAAGAAGTCAGATTGACTATTCACATTCCAAACTGACAGTTATTCCAACTCCAAATTTTCCAACTTTTTCTAAAAGTATACATTTAAAACAGATATCAATATTGCAAATTGAAACTCAAATTTTATGAAATATTATTACTTCATTACATATATTTATTACTGGATACACCTAAAATAAAACCAAAGTAAAACATAACCAAAGTCCAAAGAACTTACATTTCTAATTAAAAATTGAAAACAATATTCACTTTCAAATTATTTTAAAACTCATTGAAATTAGTAACAAATAATTTTAAGGCCCATATATTTATAAGCAACTTGAAAATGTACCACACTAAGGGGGACATTACGATGGCGGGCGGACAAAGTCCGCCCGCCACCGTAACGGAGAATGGGATGGTCCGCCATAGGAGCGGCGGTCCCACCATTGGGATTAGGATGCCACCGCCACCGTGGCGGTGGCATTCCGCATATATTGAATTGCGGCGGGCGGTGCTGTAAGCAGCACCCGCCACAATGCAATATATGCAAGTTGTGCTTTTGCATGCACACCGTGACAGGCACTGCGCGGTGCCCGCCACCTTGTGCATGCAAATGCAGGGGGGTACCATAGGTACCCCCCATGTGCACCCCCCATCCCCCAACATCTGGGGGGCCCACAACGGGCCCCCAACAGCAAACACTGCATGCCTTTCCATGGTGGCAACGCCTCCATGGAAAGGCTGCTCTCCGCCGCCATCCTAATATGGATGGCGGTGTCTAGCAGACACCACCACCATATTAGGCCCCTTTACCGCCCGGTCCGCTGTCGGACCAGCGAAAAACCAACAGACGGTCTTTCCGTCCGCCGGGGTCCCCCCCGCCATCGTAATATGGCTGGGGGGAAATGGCATGTGGGTGGTGAGAAATGGCGGGCGGATCGCCACCGCCATACGGGCGGTGGCGACCCGCCACGTCATTATAATGACCCCTAAATGTTTTCTAAATGATGTATGAATAAAATGTTATTAGAAACAAATCTCTACTACACTTTTGAATGTAAACATAAAGTGAAAAGTATGATTAAGCATTATTTTCTTCTGAAAATTATATTCTTGAAATGGAAATTATTTATTACACAATCATTTGAAGAGTAATCAAAATAAAAAAGTTCTAAAACAAACATAAAAAGATATAATTTCTCAACAAACAGTACCTTAAACAACAAAAATATATATTTACACAATCATTATATTAAAAAACAGATATTCTTAAATAAGTACAAGCTACTAATAGAGCTTAAAAATCAATTCACTTCTACAAAATGATACAACACTTTAAAAACAAAGAAAAATACTTTAAACAAATATTAAAAAACCACTCCCCGCTATGGACCTTACATCTCACACCTAAACCTATATCACACATTATAAATATACAAAAAAATTAATTTTAAGCAACAAGTAAGATGCTAAATATACTCAAAAGATTAATATATAATACAACAATATTTAAGACACTGTTATGAAAACGACCAAATTAAAAATACCTTAAAAAATGTATTCTTACCTGCTAATTTAAATCCCACAATATGTTTAGCATCATGATATAAATGCAACCATGGAAAAGAACCAAGAGAATGTTGCTATGATGTAAAGGTAAATACCATCTATCCTGCATCACACATGCATATGCATAGGTCTGTTTGAGAGCACTGGCCCTATCTGATATACATAGGTCTTTCAAGAAAATGCCAATTTCTGCAGTGGCACTTGCTTATACCATCTGTTTACTACAACATGATGCATAAATAGCCATGTCTTGAAGTGCAGAGCATATTAATTCTTACAATAACAGCAACTAACTGTCTACCAGATTTTTATGCTAGCCCCCGGTTGTCCAGACATCTCAGTTCCTTCCTCTCCTTTATGAGACTTTCACATGCATTTCCTATTCATCTTCACTGCAGAGCACTCATAGTCAGCATTACACCTCATCCTCACAACTTACAAAAATATTTTAGTTTATGCTGTACTGCTCCTATGTTACTGATTACTCTGTCCTGCCTACAGTTGATGAGACAGGAATTTTTTGTATTCACTCCCATTGACCTCTTGTTTCATACTGAGTATATCCTTGGGGGCATCTTCACTAACATTTGATGCAGTGCAGTAAGGAAACTTGCTCTGCTGTGTTGTGTGAAAGGGAGACATCATAAATGTGCCATATTTACAAAAATATGGTGCATTTCTGCTGCCTTCTTGCTCTGGCACACTGTGTGAAGCCTAGCTTCAACGTGTTACAAGCAGGATTGTTCTTGCACATGAACAAAAACAAAAAGATATTTCTCCTCGTTATGCCTGGGAATGTGAGGTGTACCATTTTTATACCTTCCCAGGCTTACAACTCTTTGTAAATCTGGTAATGTGACAAAATCCATGGGTGGGTGCATGTGAATGCCTACACTCCACCACCCATGGACTGCCTCCCTACTGCAAGGTAACTCAAGGCAGAGAACCTGCCTTGTGTTACCTTGGATTTTCTAAACCCCGCAGAGCAACAAAAGATGGCTTAGTAAATCCTAGTTAAGGCCTTGCGTTGCATTGCGTGACAGGTGGACCTCTGTGAGATTCTCCACAAAGCCAACATAGTCTAGTTTCAAAATATCTTAAGGCTACCAATATGACAATATCCACTTGTGATTCCTATCAGGTATCCTAGACTCATTGCCCAACTGGAGAAGTAATGGGGAAGGAATGGATGGTTTGCTATGTTGAGTTCAGCTGACTGTGAGTGGGATATTGTTCGGTACTACCTAGATCACATGGGGTATTTTGGGTGATAAACATTTCAGAAATCTTTTTTTAAGGAAACTGGAGAGGCTGAATAAAGAGAGGATCAGGAGTAAACTTTAGGGACCATCTTTCTTTTTAGGAAATTAAAACCATGCATGTTAATAACTCACTCTCCTGGAAACACAACAGGTTTCAACAAAAAAATGGATACTGGAATTGAATAAAATACATTCAGTGCAGCTGCCAGGAAATTATTGAAGGCAAAATAAAACTGAAGCTGCCACCACTGCCAGCCATTCGCCGACCAGCTCAACAGCGACATGGGGAAAGCAGCTAAAAATGGCGGTACAGACAAGTTCGCCATCATTGGAATTCTGAGTTGACTTTCCATCGAGCTCACCATGGCAGGAAGACTTCTTTGAGTCAGCAGAATTGAAGGAATTGGGGTGCATACTCACCCATTTCCTTTTCTTTCCTTCACTCTCCCTCGTGGATCCCTTCCTCCAGGGCCAGCCACCTGTAGAACCAAATCATGCTCTGGTACTCCTCTGAACATTAAAATCCTGAGGAGAAATGTCAACTTTAGTACTCTCTCGGTTATTACAACCAGAGACATAACATTTTTGAAGAACTTTAGTTCACCAATGACCCCCTTCAACTTGTACAGCATTTCCCACCAATTTCACAACTTTGACAGGCTCCCCATATTTGCATTCACCTTTCTTTACATGGACAGAAGATTTTATCCTGACCATGTCTCCTACATCTAGAAAATACATCCTGGCCCATCTCTTGGTGTCAAACCACTTCTTCTGTTTGGTTTGAGTCTCTGACATGTTCTCTCTGACAATAGCCATCAACTTTACTACATCAGAATCAGATTTAAGCCATCTAGACATCCCATCCTCGTTGCCAAATTTCTGTAGTAAAAACTCTACAGGCAGGCTGTGGTTGAGAAGGTTTATTCATAAAGCTACATGGGTGTGGAGCCAGACACAGCAGAGGCTCAACCAGGCACATCTCAGCTCCAACTGTCTAATCTTCTTTACAGAATCTCAAGTAACTTAGTAACAGGCAACATTCTAACTGTACATAATGCTGACACAGAGAACACAGCGTCATGCTCATTTTGCAAGATACATTACTACATCATCACAGCTACATCTTGATGTCAAAGAAAATGACCTTGTTGGCTACTAAATACAGGTAAGTCCGATTTGCAGTATTTACCCATAGACTAGACTGGGCACCTATGGTCCGGACTCCAGCAATGGGAAAGTACTCTTATTAGGTATTTTTTCATGTGTTATGCATATGTGTACATTTAACACTTGTGCAGTCAACATATACACACCTACATCAAAACATAAGAAAAAACAATCCCCACTGTCAGAAACACCACTGCTGGCCCAGGAGTGACATTGTAATATGGCTGGCGGGAGACCGCCACTGTAGCAGTATGGCGGGAGGACCGCTGACCTCATAATCAGGCTTTTAATCTTTCTTCACAAGAGGATAAAACATTACATGCTGGCACCAACTTCCTTAGCACCGTGATGTATTCTTCTACTGTTTCCCAAGTTCTTTGCAACCTCTTGCCAAAATGGCACCTCTCAAGAACAGTGAAATTCTTTGGCAAATAATGTAAATTCAACCTCTTCACGCAGATCTCATATTCATTTAGATCACATGCTTCATCAATTGATAGATCAGGCAAATGTTCAAACCCTCCTTGACTTTCTTGTCCCAAACAATGTAATAACAATGTCCTTTTGCACTCTGCTCTCAAGTATGTTCCACACACTTGTGCATAGTGACACAAAACATGTTTCCACTTCCCGTTTCCCAGAATTCATTAAGAAAAATGGAGTAGGTGGAATATTCTGCATCTTTAAAATAGGTGAAAAGTAACACCAGTATCCGATGAAATATCCGAGACCCCTGCCTGTAAAAGACTATTAACAACGAATTCTGTAAAAAAAAAACTTACAATTAGCTCAATTTGTTGCAATCAGTACTGTTCCTCATGTGAAAATCTAATCCAATATGGTGAGAGAATATTACAGACCTAACCAAATGGAGATCAGCTGCTTCAAATGTATCAACACCACAAAAGAAAAAGCCCTGCCGAACAGGGAAGAAATCCAATGTACACTCTTGCTACCATGTTTTACTTTATCCACTTTATTTACTTAAATTGCAATAGTCTTGGTGAGAGGCGAAGTACTTGACCAGAAGTATCTAGTTTGTTTCTTTCTTACACAACCCAAACCAAGATGGAGGGACTAAATGCGCTAACATGATAACAAATGCGGTGACACACAGTACATGGCTCATTGTTGTTCAGAACCCAAATAAAGGTGGCGGCACCGAGCAGTAACCAATGGAGAAAGACACTGAAAGTGTGTGGCATGTAAATGCTATAACGCGTGACCAAGAGCTGGCTCACGCTGATGAGGTTGGCACACTACACGCGGAGCATGAGGAAAGCACGAGTAAAGGGACACCTTCCTGCACAAAATCAATCATTGATGGCCTTTTCATCCTTCTATGTGTAATTCAGAATGTTGCACACATAGAAAGAGCAAACAACGAAGAGAAAGAAAGGTATTTCTCCTCATTGCATGACTTTCACGTGGAGAAATAAAGGTATTTCTCCTCATTGCTCCACTTTAACACATCCCCTGGGGAGGCTTTAGGATCTGGCGCATTCCCAGTTTCACGAAACCATGTAAATCTGGGAATGCATCAGAATCCATGGGTGTTGTGTGGGAAAACCTAAGGCAACACCGATGGATTGCCCTTTTCATGCAGAGTATTATGTGAAAGGGGGCCATAATTACAAGGCCATGAAAAGCCATGCAGGTTGGCTTTGCATGGCCTTGTAAATATGCCTCAGCATTGTGCGGCACTGGAGCATCAAAAGAAGTGACTCTCTCCGGTGGCACATGGGTCTTGTAAATATGCCCTAAGAGTGCATCTGGAAAGATCTAATGAGGAATCAGAGATCAATCCTGCAGAAGGCCTTTATAGAGAGGAAGGATGCAATATTAGTCTGCCACTTTGTGAAATTTCTTTCAGAGGCACAAGTAGAAAATGCAGTAACCCTAGGTGAGGGAAAGGGCTAGCCTCATACACACAAGTACACTGCTACCATGGTTCTAATCAACATGGAAAATAGATAATCTGCACTGGATTGCTTGTATTAAATATTATGGGGACATAAATGTTACCCTCAGTCATACAATTATAGTCTTACTATGATATTAACCAACACATATAGGGGCTGATTACGATGCGGTTAGGAAGGCCTCCTAACGGCATTTGCTCCATCCGAATTGGATTGGGAACGTGTCTTCCCGACCAACTCGGAAAGGTTTCCAACCAACCGAGTACGATGCGAGTTAGGCATTAGGAATATCCCGATGGCATTCGGAATGACCGAGCCGTACAGAGTAGAATCGTACTTCTTTACGGGGCGTATTTTCTAATGACCAAGTACAATGCTGGATTCGGACCATCTTTCTTTTTAGGAAATTAAAACCATGCATGTTAATAACTCACTCTCCTGGAAACACAACAGGTTTCAACAAAAAAATGGATACTGGAATTGAATAAAATACATTCAGTGCAGCTGCCAGGAAATTATTGAAGGCAAAATAAAACTGAAGCTGCCACCACTGCCAGCCATTCGCCGACCAGCTCAACAGCGACATGGGGAAAGCAGCTAAAAATGGCGGTACAGACAAGTTCGCCATCATTGGAATTCTGAGTTGACTTTCCATCGATCTCACCATGGCAGGATAACTGCCTGCTTTGAGTCAGCAGAATTGAAGGAATTGGGGTGCATACTCACCCATTTCCTTTTCTTTCCTTCACTCTCCCTCGTGGATCCCTTCCTCCAGGGCCAGCCATCTGTAGAACCAAATCATGCTCTGGTACTCCTCTGAACATTAAAATCCTGAGGAGAAATGTCAACTTTAGTACTCTCTCGGTTATTACAACCAGAGACATAACATTTTTGAAGAACTTTAGTTCACCAATGACCCCCTTCAACTTGTAACAGCATTTCCCACCAATTTCACAACTTTGACAGGCTCCCCATATTTGCATTCACCTTTCTTTACATGGACAGAAGATTTTATCCTGACCATGTCTCCTACATCTAGAAAATACATCCTGGCCCATCTCTTGGTGTCAAACCACTTCTTCTGTTTGGTTTGAGTCTCTGACATGTTCTCTCTGACAATAGCCATCAACTTTACTACATCAGAATCAGATTTAAGCCATCTAGACATCCCATCCTCGTTGCCAAATTTCTGTAGTAAAAACTCTACAGGCAGGCTGTGGTTGAGAAGGTTTATTCATAAAGCTACATGGGTGTGGAGCCAGACACAGCAAAGGCTCAACCAGGCACATCTCAGCTCCAACTGTCTAATCTTCTTTACAGAATCTCAAGTAACTTAGCAACAGGCAACATTCTAACTGTACATAATGCTGACACAGAGAACACAGCGTCATGCTCATTTTGCAAGATACATTACTACATCATCACAGCTACATCTTGATGTCAAAGAAAATGACCCTGTTGGCTACTAAATACAGGTAAGTCCGATTTGCAGTATTTACCCATAGACTAGACTGGGCACCTATGGTCCGGACTCCAGCAATGGGAAAGTACTCTTATTAGGTATTTTTTCATGTGTTATGCATATGTGTACATTTAACACTTGTGCAGTCAACATATACACACCTACATCAACACATATGAAAAAACAATCCCCACTGTCAGAAACACCACTGCTGGCCCAGGAGTGACATTGTAATATGGCTGGCGGGAGACCGCCACTGTAGCAGTATGGCGGGAGGACCGCTGACCTCATAATCAGGCTTTTAGTCTTTCTTCACAAGAGGATAAAACATTACATGCTGGCACCAACTTCCTTAGCACCGTGATGTATTCTTCTACTGTTTCCCAAGTTCTTTGCAACCTCTTGCCAAAATGGCACCTCTCAAGAACAGTGAAATTCTTTGGCAAATAATGTAAATTCAACCTCTTCACGCAGATCTCATATTCATTTAGATCACATGCTTCATCAATTGATAGATCAGGCAAATGTTCAAACCCTCCTTGACTTTCTTGTCCCAAACAATGTAATAACAATGTCCTTTTGCACTCTGCTCTCAAGTATGTTCCACACACTTGTGCATAGTGACACAAAACATGTTTCCACTTCCCGTTTCCCAGAATTCATTAAGAAAAATGGAGTAGGTGGAATATTCTGCATCTTTAAAATAGGTGAAAAGTAACACCAGTATCCGATGAAATACCCGAGACCCCTGCCTGTAAAAGACTATTAACAACGAATTCTGTAAAAAAAAAACTTACAATTAGCTCAATTTGTTGCAATCAGTACTGTTCCTCATGTGAAAATCTAATCCAATATGGTGAGAGAATATTACAGACCTAACCAAATGGAGATCAGCTGCTTCAAATGTATCAACACCACAAAAGAAAAAGCCCTGCCGAACAGGGAAGAAATCCAATGTACACTCTTGCTACCATGTTTTACTTTATCCACTTTATTTACTTAAATTTCAATAGTCTTGGTGAGAGGCGAAGTACTTGACCAGAAGTATCTAGTTTGTTTCTTTCTTACACACAACCCAAACCAAGATGGAGGGACTAAATGCGCTAACATGATAACAAATGCGGTGACACACAGTACATGGCTCATTGTTGTTCAGAACCCAAATAAAGGTGGCGGCACCGAGCAGTAACCAATGGAGAAAGACGCTGAAAGTGTGTGGCATGTAAATGCTATAACGCGTGACCAAGAGCTGGCTCACGCTGATGAGGTTGGCACACTACACGCGGAGCATGAGGAAAGCACGAGTAAAGGGACACCTTCCTGCACAAATCAATCATTGATGGCCTTTTCATCCTTCTATGTGTAATTCAGAATGTTGCACACATAGAAAGAGCAAACAACGAAGAGAAAGAAAGGTATTTCTCCTCATTGCATGACTTTCACGTGGAGAAATAAAGGTATTTCTCCTCATTGCTCTACTTTAACACATCCCCTGGGGAGGCTTTAGGATCTGGCGCATTCAAAGTTTCACGAAACCATGTAAATCTGGGAATGCATCAGAATCCATGGGTGTTGTGTGGGAAAACCTAAGGCAACACCGATGGATTGCCCTTTTCATGCAGAGTATTATGTGAAAGGGGGCCATAATTACAAGGCCATGAAAAGCCATGCAGGGTGGCTTTGCATGGCCTTGTAAATATGCCTCAGCATTGTGCGGCACTGGAGCATCAAAAGAAGTGACTCTCTCCGGTGGCACATGGGTCTTGTAAATATGCCCTAAGAGTGTATCTGGAAAGATCTAATGAGGAATCAGAGATCAATCCTGCAGAAGGCCTTTATAGAGAGGAAGGATGCAATATTAGTCTGCCACTTTGTGAAATTTCTTTCAGAGGCACAAGTAGAAAATGCAGTAACCCTAGGTGAGGGAAAGAGCTAGCCTCATACACACAAGTACACTGCTACCATGGTTCTAATCAACCTGGAAAATAGATAATCTGCACTGGATTGCTTGTATTAAATATTATGGGGACATAAATGTTACCCTCAGTCATACAATTATAGTCTTACTATGATATTAACCAACACATATAGGGGCTGATTACGATGCGGTTAGGAAGGCCTCCTAACGGCATTTGCTCCATCCAAATCGGATTGGGAACGTGTCTTCCCGACCAACTCGGAAAGGTTTCCGACCAACCGAGTACGATGCGAGTTAGGCATTAGGAATATCCCGATGGCATTCGGAATGACTGAGCCGTACAGAGTAGAATCGTACTTCTTTACGGGGCGTATTTTCTAATGACCAAGTACAATGCTGGATTCGGACAGCCTTTCTGAATCATGCCGTCCGACTCGAATCGGCAGTCGGAATCAGACTTTGGGGGTCCTTAGCTGGTCCCCCTGCACCCGGAGCCTTCCCAAAGGGGCTTGTGGGGGTACCCATTTGTCCCCCCTTACCAGCCATGCACAGTGTGGCAGGCACCAGGGGGTGCCTGATTTTCCCCAGCCATCCCTTTCTTCAATGGGAGCCTATGCATTCAGTTGGAACATAGGCTCCCATGAAGTCAATGGGAGTCTGACCGAATCGTATCTGGAAGCATCCGGATGCCTCGTACTCGGTCAGTCAGACTCTCCTGATCCGAGTCGGTTGGAAACCATCCCCAAACCCATTCGGTCGGGAAGATTTCCAAACCGCATCATAATCGGGCCCATAGTAGAGAAATTGCACTGGTTTGCTTAGTTTGCACTTCATGAAGCCGTAGTTGCTTAATCATTTAGCAAACATATTACATTTTACAGGACTGTATGATGTAATGATTTTAAATAATTGTACAATAAGTTATTTGATTCATTAATAAAAGAAGCCCAACTGTTGCTATTAAGGATTTAATAATGCATTATGTTTGGTCATAATTCACAGGAGACATTGCAATAACACAAATACATTGCATTCCATCTTATTTGCTAAACCAAATAAAATATACATGAACATTTTAAGCAATTTCTATCAAAATATACAAAGTCAATCATGAATTTGCTTTTCCATGCATTTTCTTATATGACAATCAAAAGTGAAAAAAACAAAAGGACATTAAATAGACATTTTTACAATTCTCATCAGAAAGCAATAATGCTTCTCGTTTACAACTAGCAGAAGTGAAAGTACAAGCTTATTGTAAAATAAGAATTCTATTTCAGATACAGAATATGCACAGAGCTTTCTAACTGATGTAAAGCAAGTCACAAAGTAATTGAATTATGTCTAGCTATATTTGAATTTGAACCTATTTAAATGATGTCTTCTTTGTCATAATTATAAAGTCCCAGACTGTTTGGAAACATTAAATAATCAGAGCATGGTGAATGGTCAGGTTTTGTGAAACAAGAAGGGAAGAGCTAGGTGCTGAACCTTGGCACCCAGAAGGGATTAGGAAGGGTCTATGGAGGTGTTGGGGGAGAGGCACAATGGGCACAGCCATTGGAAGGAGAAACAGCAGTGAGGGGAGGGTAAGTCTGAGCCCCAGAATCTATAGTGGTTAGTAGTGAAGAGAATTGATAGTAAAAAGAGAATGATTGATTTCAGTTATGTACACATAAAAGAGAAACACTAATTTGTGGTTGTGGCATAGACCTGCTAAGTATGATGACTTTTAAAATGATTTTATGTAAAGTGTATGGATTGAACAATGCTAAATAAAATAAGGTATTGATGGCCCGGATAAAGCGCCACATTACAAAAGCAATTATCTTACAGGAAACTGATATTGCAAGATCCAAAAAAGTACAGCCAAATATTACATGGATAGCTCAGTTTTATTTTTCATCAGTACAGGCCTCCCATAAAGGTGTTGCTATCTTCATAATAAGGGTTTAGAGACAAAACTGCCTGAATCCTCTTCATAAATGAAAGGGCACTGGGTGTAGGTTGTGTTTCCTATTTAGATACATTATTTATCTTAATTCTTTATTATGGCATAAAAGAAAAATATCCTCAATTTCTATATTTATTATAACATTGATGACTGCGAGGCGGCTAATAACTATAACAGGAGGGGTTAATTTTGTGCAGTGCTTCAGCATAAATTATATAAAGGCAAGAAGCAGGAACACACTTGACAGGTTGATCGCAAACATTATGGGACATTTAAGCTTAATAGATCCTTGGAGAGATTGTGATCCCACAGCCAAAGAATACTTTTGTTATCTTGGAGATTTCATTTGCCTGCATGATTAGGTTATTATTTTGCAAAGCTTTCAGTACAAATAGCGTGCAGTTTCTATAATCCCTTAGTTTCTCAGATCATGCTATCATACATTTGAATGTGTAATTTGGGAATTTGGGAACCTTGAGTAGTAATGTCAAGAAACTTAAATTTAATTAGAATTTACTTCAGGATGGACACTGAGTGAAAGGGAAGACGCAGCTTATTAGAGGATTTTTCAATGTGAATTTAGGGTCATTCACTTTCCCGATTCTTGGTAATGCATTCAAAGCAATGTTTCAAGTGAAGACTAGATATATGATATTGCAATAATGGGGAGGGCCAAGATTAATTATATAGAGTCAATTAGTTTTA
Organism: Calotriton arnoldi; assembly: GCA_963921515.1. Taxonomy (NCBI): domain Eukaryota; kingdom Metazoa; phylum Chordata; class Amphibia; order Caudata; family Salamandridae; genus Calotriton; species Calotriton arnoldi. The sequence goes on from CAWUFW010024208.1 coordinate 28,841, forward strand.
AAGCAGAAAACAATATGATTTTCACTGGCTCTTATATTGGTAGAAAAACTTGGGAAAAGGCGAAAAAGAATCTAGAAATACATTTATCACTTAGAGCAGATGCCATTTGAAATCACTATAGCACAACAAAGTTACGAGAAAAAGTGAATAAAAGGGGAAATTGTTCACCTGGGCTGCAAAGGTTAGGTGGAAAAAGAACAGAGTAGAGAGGATCTAAACTTTGAGATAAAACAAGTAATGAAGGATCCACATTGAATCCAAGATATTTTCACAAGGCAATACAAGACGGTATGTCAAGCAGATTCAGAAACAGATACGTCATTGATTGTGGAATAGCTGTTACAGTTAAATTTGGAAAAACTCTCAAATGACCAGGTTCAGGGAATAAATAATTCACTTACTGATGAGGAAATTAATCATCACATTGGTCAGTTTGGCAAGTAGTAAATCTATTGGGGATAATGGTATTCTGTCTCAGTTTTAAAACTGAGCTGAAATTAAATTCTCGTAAATAGTTAAATGATATAGTGAATGTATGTGAAATTCCTGGTTCTTTTTTTCAGGGGAGTGTTGTCAGGTCATGCACCATTCCAGCATGCCATTGTACTCCAAAACTCTGGCACTCGCATGTCTTTGGAAAAAGTAGATCAAGGAAGGGGGTGCACACTATGAACAAAAGCCATGTGTCTCAAAGGGATATGTTCTATGTTAAGCACCTTATTAAAGTCAAGAAAGTCTATTCAAAAAGGTATCTTGCACTTTGTAGATTACGCTCAAAATTTTGAACAACTTTAGTCTTTTTGGTAAATTAACAATTACGAGTGTAACATGTCTTCATCCTCTGGAACAGTAGATGGGGCGAAATTTACGAGTATAAGTTACTGCTGCCAAAAGGAAGCATTTGTAAGTCCAGCACCACACATGGCTAAACAGTGATACTGCCACACTCTTCTATAAAAAATAAATGAGGCAATGACTTAAAATTGTATTCCATAGGAAATCATTTTAAAATAAATTATTTTATTTTGATTCAGAAAAGGAAAAAGCAAAATTCCACAATCATGTAAATGGAGTAATTTATATTTCAGGGTTTCTACAAGGACTCCATTGTTCAGTAAGAGTTCAGATGTCTGTTCTCATATTGGAAATTCTTTATTTCATGTCATTCTTATTCACAATAATCCTTTGCTATACACAGGGCTACTGATATTATGTGACTTTGCGACTGCATATCTTTGCAAAGTTATTGATTTGCCACAGTTGCCACGTAATCTATGATCTGCTACATTATCTGCATATTTTAACAATAAAAATGGTATCTAGTCAAATAGATCAACATTTACTAAACTGCAGAAACATGTGTTACTATATAGTGGATGGCACCTTTGCAAACATTCTGGCCATCTTTCTGTTGCCTATTGCTGTATTTGGGTGTCAAGCTGGTATTAATGAGGTGACATATTTGCTTAAATAGTGTAAATATGAGAAAAAAATGACAACATTATTAGGTAATACTATCACAAAATGTACTGCATTGTTCCACATAATTTACCTTTTTCTGATGTATAATTTAGTAAACCATGCCACATAATTTGGTCCCCCCTGCCACATAATTCCAGGGGTCCTTGTTGTACAATTTTATACTACAGGTGGATGAAAGACTTTATTCAATTGATTCTATTACAAGGGGTTATTGATCCCAACATACTGGCAAATTCATACACTGCTTCCCTCCAATGCATTTTGGGGGACTTGAAGTGAATGGAGATGTTACTCTATCCCCATCAATGCAACAGTTGTTCATTTCATATTGTTTGTATAATGTAGTATTCCGTATTGTTGAGCAAAGAGTTGTAGAATTCTTAAGAATATAAATGTTGATGTGTTTGCTATTGTTGGTCAGAAGCTGTTTGAATTGTGGTTTAATTTTTGTATTGAAAAGATATATTTTAATTGTATATATTGATGCAAGTTTTAATACTTCAATTCTTCATGTCATTTTAGTTTGCAGTAATTAAGATATTAAGAAGTTGCATGATATAGGAACAAAACACATTGGCTATTGTCTTTAAAGACGTTAAGAATTATTGTGACTAATGATAAAATGTAATACAAAATTTCCAATATGGAAACATGCATTTGAACTCTTATAAAACAGTGGACTCCTTGTAAAAACATTGAAATATAAAATATTGAGTTTACATGATTGATTAAAACTAATTTTGCATCTCCTTTTGTGAATAGATTATGAATGTTTGGGCAGTGTATGCTTAGCATTTACAATGTAATTTGGATAGTGTGGTTAATTTTGTCGCAGTTGTCCATTTAATTAATTTTGACTTTTTAAATATGTAATTAAAAATAATTTATAATAAACCGAACTATAAATTACATGTTTTGAAAAATATGTACTTTTTAAAATAATTCTGTATATAACTATTTTATAATTTAAACTATATAACAAATGCAAATATTTTTCCTTATATTTAAATTAATTCAATATTTAATACAAAATTAAGCTATTTATGGTCAGTGGCAGATATCTTACTATGGTAATATATAGTGAAGAGTGAAAAAAGTTGTTTAACTTAAACAAATACTAAAAATATGTTAATGTTGAATATTAATGTAAATTATTTTATGTATGTATGTATTTTAAATGTAATACAAAATTAAAAATGTTACAACAATTTTATCTAATTTAAAACAAAATTATTTTGAATATATTAAATTAAATTACAATTATTTTGCTGAAGACTACATTTAAAAAAATTCCCCTTAAAGCAAAAATGATATACTTTTTAATTCTGTAATAAAAATTCTTAAAAATTATAAATGACTATATTTTAATAAAGAGTATTCTACAATATTTTTACAATTAAAAAAGATTATTAATTATTTTACAATATTATAAAACATACAATTATTTTTTAGATTTTTTTAACCTTCAAATAAATGTATTAATATTTTTGACTAGGTTAAAACACTTGAATTAATTTAACATAATTTTTCTAAGTGATTTTGGGGCATATTAGCAAGACCGGCGATAAAATTATCGCCGTTTTAGCGGCAGGAAACTGCCGCTAAAACAGCGATAATGGGCTTGCTAATATGCGTTATGGAATTCCAATAGAAGCCCAGGTTAGATGTCCTGCACATCTAACCTGGGCTTCTATTGGAATTCTATAACGCATATTAGCAAGCCCATTATCGCCGTTTTAGCGGCAGTTTCCTGCCGCTAAAACGGTGATAATTTTATCGCCGGTCTTGCTAATATGCCCCTTTATTTTAAAACCTTACCTCCATTATTGTCTGAGAGAGGTACAAAGTTTGGACAGAGAGTGTTGCAGTACCAGTGGTTGACCACACCTGGGGCTGGAATTACACCAACTCTGAGCTGGAGTACAAACACTACTGTTTTTGGTCCTTTTTAACTGCACTAATTTTGGAAAAGCAGTTTATGAATAGCAATGGGCTTACTTTTTTGTTGGTGAGTACATGTCCTTCCCTAAACCCCTACCTAATTTGACAAATCACCCCAAAACTTTCCAGTTTGGAGCTGTGGTGGAGGAACATATTTTTTGTCAAGATTTATCAAATGGCGCAAATGTTTTTAGGAAAAGAAAAACAATTTTTCCTATGTAAACTTGATCCTAACTGTACCTACCCAGTGGTGACTACCACCGGCTAGTTATAGTTATATCAAAATTTTCATAGGAAATGCCTTTTTTGATTTGCTAATAACTTTGACGCCGTTTGACAAATCTTCACAAAACTTTCCAAACAAACACTCTTTTTGTCTAGTTTGTGTAGTGAACATTTTGGGGTGACCCTTCAAGAGGGGGCTGAGAAAAAAAGGGGGTCCCAAAACGCAAAATACCCATGCATTTTCCTTAGACTTTTAGACAGCGCTACTGCAAATCTAGTGCACAGAATTACACAAAATTTGGCAGAAACATAGATCTTGGTTAAGAAAGCTAGTGTCACGATTCGCTACCTGCTCTCTTGTGTCCACCACCAGAGGGGTGCATAGTATGACTTTCCTGTGTTCTAATAAGCTTCCAGATACTCCCCTGCATGCATATCCTGACTTCCAGCCATTTGGACATTATTTGGGAATTGAAATCCATTCCCAATCCATGCCGGGTTTTGTGGAAGCCAGCCTGCTCATGCCAGAAACTCCATTACCTAGAATTCCCTGCTCACTGCTTCATCTCCACCCCTACAGGCCAAGGATGGGTGGAGGAATTTCGCTCACCTGTGGCTGGCGGCTGCTAGCCTGCTCACTCCTGATGCATGTGATTACTGTGAGCTCCTTTAAGCCCCAGCTCCCTTCTGGCCAAGGTTGGTCATTGTAGCTGTGTACTGGTGAGACCGACCCTTGTTTCCTGAACTTTTGTCATCCTTGTTTCCAGAATTCCTGAGCTTTAACTATTCCTTGTGCCTGAATTAGCACTGCCGGCAGTGCTACCTAGTTTCCTGAGTTCCTGAGCTATAGTTATTCTTGGTTCCTGTTCCTGAGCTTCAGCTATTTCTTCTTCTTGATTTGCACTGCTTGCAGTGCTCTCTTGACTCCTTTTCCTGAGCTGTAGGTATTTCCTGTTTCCTTGAACTAGCACTGCCTGCAGTGCTACCTTGACTCCTGAGCTATAGTAATTTCCTGTTCCTGAACTAGCACTGCCTGCAGTGCTACCTTGGCTCTTGAGCTTTTGCTCAATTCTTGTTTCTGCTCCAGCACAGCCTTCAGTGCTACTGTGTTTTCTTGTCTCCTGATTCAATACTATTCTGGTATACCCTTGTAACCTCCCCTTCTGTTTATCCTTTTCCAGCCCCTGTCTTTCTTCCCATTTCCTTAGTTCCAGTTCCTAGTGTGCTGTCTTTCTATTCTTGCTGTCTTGCTTCTATTACCTTGTATGTTTGTTACTTGCTTTCCTTGCTTTCCAATTAAGCACTCCTATTTGCTAGCTCCTTGTCTATTGTGCTTGTGTTTAGTTCTACGCCCTTGCTGTTACAGCCTTGCGTGTTCCTGTTTGATCACCAGGGTCCGTGGGCACAGCTGACAACCTAGGTGATGTTTCTTGTTCAATATGAGTATTGTCTTTGAGTTACATTTATAACATCACCATTGGTATCATCTCCACAGACCCTGCCTTTGCATGCATATCCTATATGTGGGTATTTGCAGTCAGTATCTGTAACAGCAATTGTGGGTTGGGAACTTACTGATCTTCAGTCTTACTGTGTGAAGCTCCCTCGTGCTTTACCCTACATTCCCTTTATTGTTAATGTTGTTTTATATATGTGTATCGCACATCCGTCCTGGGTGTAGTGATTCTGAATGCTGAACTGCCTCATCAGTGCCTGTCCTTTCTGAGTCTTAGCCATCTTGTTTTTTAGTGAAGGCTTCCCCTTTGGATACCTTTTCTCATCTGACTTTCTGTGTGATCCTGGGCAATGCTGTACTCCTTTTTCTGCTTCATTTTCTACTGAGTCACCAGTATTTGCCCAAGTCCCTGACTGTGTCCCAGACAGTCCTGGACAGTCCCTGACAGCTTGCTTTTTGTGAATTGGTGTAAATCTGTTAAGTTTTTTTGAGATGTTAAGGTTTAAACATATTTGAATATCTAGATGGTTGGGTTTGAGAGCTCTTGCTAGAGTCCCTCAAACACAATTTTAAAAAATTTAGCATTCTGATTGGCCCAGGGCACTTTTATTCTTTGGGCGAATTTGCACCTGCTGGAGTCAGACTCCCACTGGAGCGACAGCTCTGATTAGCTGCAAGCAACATGAGAAAAATGTTGCTGGCAGCCATTACCTGACTCTGGAACTTAGTCCCCTGTCCTGAAGAAAACGAAATGATATAAGGGGTCAGGGTAGAGATACCCTTCCCTTTTAGCCCCCATGGGAAGACTCAGAGGGCCCCCGGTGCCAAAAGAAAAGAAAATCTGCAAATGTTGTCATTATTAGGTGGGACTCCCATGGGATCATGTAAAATATTAGCCCATGCACTGCTAATTCCCCCTCATACTACATCACCAAGACATGTTCTATGACATCATTGATAATATCACTGCAACATTTACAGTGAAATTATTGATGAGAAAACTGCATGGCGCGGTGTGAATTAAAGTTACCTTAGGGCACAAGTTATAGTTATTTGAGACTATAACTGTTTTGTGTGTGTAAAAACTGAACTTAGCTATAACGTCTCTGTAACCTTTTATTTTCCAGTGAATATATATATATATATATATATTCACAGAAAAAAACAAAGGTTACAGAGACGTTATAGTTAGGCTCAGGTGTCACTTCTACAAAACCAGAGAAATGCAGCCATTATAGTTAGTGAGCTAACAATAACCCGTGCCCCCTCAATGCACTGCTTATGACCTCACATATTGGCATGGACATGGTCAGTGACATCACTAATGACATCGCTTATGACATCTCAAATGACATCACTGAAGACATCAATGATGACATCATCCACAACATCTCTTAGGCTTCCACTCACTCACCATATAACCTTTCATACACCGTTTCCAATGACCACACTACCATTCTCAAACCAATTTTCATGCACATGCAGTACTTACACAACCACTCACTGATTCATAGATTAACACATACATCCACTCACTCATCCATACAGATTTCGGCCCCCAGAAACCCATTCCCCAGGGCCTGACCATTTTCTTTTATTTACTTCATTTTTGAAAATAGGGGAGGGAGGCCCCCGGGGCCTGCCCATTTCAGATGGGTGCCCCCACTCACCAATGAGACTGCGGGGTGAGCCTGAAGGCCCCCACAGTCCCTGTCAGCTCCCCTCCTCCTGCGGGAGCCTGTATGGCTTCGTGATCCAGGGAGCTGCTGACATGCAGCTCCCTGGGTCCAAAAGCAATGTCTGTTTCCCTTGTTGCTTTACAGCGAGCAGAGAAACAGACACGTGCTCTGCTTTCAACAAGCAAGAACTATTTCTAGTCTTGCTTGCTGAAATCAGAGCAGTTGTTTGTTATGGCTTGGTGGGCCATAGCAAACTGCAGAGTCCTGAGGGTGGGCACCCTGGGACATTGCTAGAGCCCTCCCTAGAGAGTGCCGGTCCCCAGGGCCATCTAGGGCTCCTGGAGGGGGCCACTCAGCCTGCCTCCTTTGTTCCAGTTTGCCCCAGGAGGTAGTGGTCCCCGGGGCCAGGAGTCTGCAACGGATCCCCTTTATTCTTGTATGTGTGCCAGGGGACGTGGCAGTCCTCTGGGCTACATGGGGGCAGAAGCCCCTATGCATTATGCAATATTTTACCCCAGGGGAGGTGGCAGTCCAGGGGCTGCAGGAATGTATAGGGCCTCCCCTGCATTGTTTTTTATCTTAAATTATTTCATGTTGTGTCCCGGGATGTGGCTGTCCCTGTGGCAGAGGGGGGTGAGTGGCCCCCTATATTTTTATACAAACAGTTTGCCGGGGAGGTGGCAGTCCCCAGGGCTGCGAGCGAGGCCTAGGGCCTCCAATACATTGTATTTTTTAATTCATTAATGCTGTGCCTCGGGGAAATAATTGTCCCTGGGGCAGCGGGGGGCCGCGCAGCCCCCTGCATTTATACTATTTAGTGCCCAGTGAAGGTGGCAGTCCCCAGGGCTTAATAAACGCCTAGGAGGGGGCCCCATGAGCACCCCTCCTTCATTAACGTTATGCACCAGGGACCTGGCCCACCCGGGATTATTGCAAAGCACGCGCGGGCCTCCACGCGTACTTTTTTTATTTTAATTTTGCTGCGGATTTACCCCTGAGTCCACATCAAAATTAAAAAATTAAAAATGCTTTTTATCACAGGCAGGGTCCCTCAAGGACCCTCCCATGGGGGGGTCCGGGTATTCCTACCCGCTCCCTTTTTCTTTTATTTAAATTTTTTCTGGGACTCAGTTTCAAGAATAGTCCCAAGATGGCTGCCAACACTTCCTGGTTGAACTGTTGACAGCAAATCAAATTTTAGTAGGATTTGCGAGTCTAGTGCAAGGACTCGCATCCACAGATTCTATATTTTTTAAAGATAGATATCTCAAAAACCACTGAACGGATTTACACCAAATCACAATAAGCATGCTTTCTGGAACAACGTCTGGCTTTCTGCCAAATTTGGTGTAATTCCGTTCAGCAGTTCGGGCTGTAGTCATGTTCAAATATGAAAAATCCCCATGTACTTAACATGGGGAAAATGCATTTTTGGACCCCTTTTTTTTTTCGGCCACCGCTTGATGGATCACCCCAAAACATTCAACATAGCAGCTGAACCTAAAAGGGGAAGTGCTGTGAAAATTGTGTGGAGATTCGTCAAGCGGCGCTTAAGTTATTGGCAAAACAATAAAGGCTTTTCCTTTGTAAATTTGTGTCCCAACTGTATATATGTATATCGTATGGACATGCTACTATTCAAATAAATCACACGTATGAACTGGAGTCTGTGCCCGATCGTCATTTTTGATCTCGGGAGTTCGAAGGATATATATATATATATATAACTATAGTTAGGATTCCCAGAGACACAAATTCCTCAGATTTTCCATTGGTAATAACTTTACCACCATTTGAGAATCTCCACAAAGCTTTGCAGACCTAGTCCTTTTTCTACATTGCATGATGATGCAAAGATTCATGGTGATTAGTTAAGGGGTGCAAAGAAAAAAGGAGGGTCCCAAAAGATATTTTTCCCCAATTCATTTTCGATAGACTTTTTCATCAGACCTAGCTGGAAAATGGCTGAATGGATTTACATGAAATTGGAAGGAAAGTAAATTATGGTGTGGAAAGGGTCCTTTTTTGTTATTTGATGTGAATTAATTCAGTAGTCTGTAAATAAATAAGTAACAAAAACATAGTGATATATTGGGCCACAGTATACCGCTGTACTTTTACGATGTACCATGGTACCTGATGATGACAAAACACAATACCATTGGGTAATGAAAGACCTTACAAGATGAAAAGGCAGCCAGATTTTTGAGACCACACTTTGGGACTGATTACAACTTTGGTGGTGCAGCATCGGGTTCGCCCTGTTCACCAGATTAGGAGTTTCCTCCTCTCTGGTGGGCTTTTTTTTACGTTCCCATGGCCGTGCCCTGAAAATGGGCACAGCAATGGAAACGCCAAAAACTGTTCCTGCATGGCATGGACTTTTAAGTCCATGTATTTTAGGAACTAGGATGCATGCATACAGGGGGGCACATTTTGTACCCCCTGCATGCATCCCCATGCAGAGGAGGCACAGGGGGCACAGGGGGCCCTGCAGGGCCCCTGTCATTTCCTCTCTGCCTCATTGTTCAAGGAGTAGGAACCTCCATGACACCTCCAGCAGAGAGGAAACTCATAATATACTTGGGAGGACCGTGGCGGTCCCGCCAAGCATATTGCAGCCTCCTGACCACTGCAACACCCCCAGGGAACGGTGTTTCCCTGGCTGCTGCGGAGGGCATTGGTTGTAATGGTGCAGTCGGGAGACCACCACCGCCGGGCCCCCACGAGTCTAGCAGTCCATGGACCACCAGACTTGTAATAGATCCCTTTGTTTGTTCTAGATTTTAATGATAAATCTAGATTGTTAGTGTTTTTCAAATGTATCGGAAGGAATGTAGCAGTTAAGCAAATCCTGCAGAGGTAGCAAAAATATTTTTACTGAGTTATATATTTCTAAAAATGTTTTAGGAGTACTGCAGTACTTTTGCAAAAATATCTCGAAAGTACAGCGGTATTTATCGAAACAAAAAATATATAAGTAGGGTGGTTCTTAAAAGAGCCTTTTTTTTTTTTTTTTTAAATAGACGTATTTGCTTAGGTTGAAAAAGGTACAACATCAGTTACAAGATTGGCCGTTAGGACCCTGCATCATAACAGCAACTTCATTTTGAAAGCAGGACAATCATTGGCTTTACTAAAATTTGGGCAACCAATGTAGCAAAATAATACCAAAAAAGAAAACGAAGTAAACAAATGAGCTAGCACCAGTTTAATTATATTAGAATGACATGTGAAGCACACACCTGCTCACAAGACAATGAAAATGAATTAAAAAGTAAATAAAGATAAAATTAAGCAGTAAAGCACTATGTGATTGAATAATAGCAAAAGGTGGGCTGTAAACACAGTCCAATACTACTAAATAACACTAACAACCATAGACACTCTGATGACTGGTGGAAAGAAATACAACTATAATTCATCTTAGAAAACACTACAGAGAAATTGAAAATTATACCTCATCACCGTCACATATTTATTTCTACATTAAATAGGTACATTCCTTTATGGAATACTGGCCCTAAAATAATACAGGGAATACATAAAAAATAGCAATTCTATTAGGACAAATAATACTGTAACTGTTACCTCTTTATGTCTTTTCTAAAAACAGATTTGCCCACATTACTTGGAGAAGCAAAAAACTAAATTGTACTACCATAGGGGGGAAGAACCAAATAATTGTACAGAGAGAAGGAGGGTGCCTACAGGCAAACAATAGTACTAGTTTCTACACACCATAACCTTAGTAGTAAAAAGGTTAATACAAAGCAATTGATCAAGAGAGCACCATAAAGACTTAGCTACTCAACAAGGAATATACACTTTCACAAGAAGAGACACGGTTAGGAATATCATTGTAAAGCATTATAAAACATGTGTCCATATAAATCTGCATCAAATACCTCCTTTCATAAGGGCAAAGAATTAGAAACTTATTCAGAAACAATATGTTCAATAAATGGCTCAAAAAGCATTTCATATCTAAAGAAAACTCTTCACTTTCATAATGAATCAAGTCAAAACCTTTGACAGTTTAATTACAACCTATCAAATACATAAACTACGGAATAAACATCTAATAAAACTAAACATCTGTAACCTTTTTCAGGAAATTCAAACACATACGCCAAGCACTACACCATACATTCATGAAGAGAGTCATCATCAACAGAATATTTATGTGCTTTCAGTCACACATGAAGTCCAGTGTTATGAAGTCTGACATGGAAGAAGAAATAGTGAAAGTAAAAGCAATATCTAGTTAAGATTAGCAAAGGAAAAAAACAGAACCCCATTCTATAAGTGGAAATGCACTTCTATTTGTGATATCAGAGACACATCCATTGTGAAGCTAGGGACATTTGTAATGACATATAAAATGTCTTCACCACTTAAATAATCAAACTTCTTCAAAACTCCTGCCTATTGTGAACATTACTAACCTACAAGTACATTCTTTAGGATGTTTGAGAAATCGCAAGTGTGACTCCACATTTTATCATATCAAAATTCTCTGCACACATTATTTGATGGTAGGACCACTTGAATGGACATTATACTTTGTCAAAACACTATGTTTGCAATTGAAGGACCGAAATTATGCTCTACTTCATTCTAATCTAGCACAAGTCAACAATATTACAGACTATATCCTAAGCAAATGCTTTGATCCACTGTCTGAGATGTTACCTTTGCTAAGAATGTATCAGAAAATACATTAATGGAATTAGCCATTTATAAAATATATATTCTGGAATTTCAAGAAACAATTTCAAAAATTCCTAATCAGATTTGCATTTGTTGCTGTAGAGCACATTGTAAGAAGAAAGTAAATATGATTGATCTCTATGAAAAAAATCAAAAATAAGGATTAATCTGCATAGAAAAATGTTATTTTCTTTCTATTTGCAAACCATAAGATGTGATCTCTGTGAATACCATGCAATATGCAGTTACTGCCTTGGAACTAATTAATTAGCATAGAAAAAAGTGCAGAAAGCACTAATTACTTTCAGAAAAACAACAACGCTATAAACATTTTGGTGCTGTAAACTACATCTCCTCTACACACTTATCATTGGGAAAAGCAAATCAAATAGGGAAAATTGAACAGAATATTGAAGAACAATCTGAACAACTATATGAACATTATGATATACACCCACAACACTCAAGAGACATGATGGGTGATTAGTTAGAACCAAATCAGATGAAGGAAGATAACGGAGAGCATATTTGTGTTTGGGAAAAAAACACTAGAGGCAAGGATTTTATCTACAGGTATTTCCCGCCAGAAAAGGTGGATGATATGGTGATTGTCCAGTCCAAATTTCAGAATGTGAATACCGAGCTACAAGATTATATTCAGAGGGTCCACACTTTAGACAAGCTATTCCTTATATTTTCACACTACTATATGAAAGTTAATTTTCTGTCACTTTTTGCTGTTGTACATGTATGTAAACTTGAACTGGTCTTACTAATATAACATATCAAGAGACAGTGGTTCCCTCAGAGGAAGCGAAACAAGCCTCCACTCTCTAGGCAAATATTATTAGGTACCAATGCTGATTCTGTATCACATGGTGTAATTCAGTCATACTTAAACATATAATACTTATACAATGATCAGGATGAAGTTTGTCATTATGTCAAAGGTGCTCAGTGAACCCTTTAGAGAATTGCAAATTGTGGAACAAGTGAAGACAAGTGTTCAATAAGTTATATAAAAATATATAATAGAATCACAAGTGAAAGAGTCTGCACTTAGGTAAGTCCAAAAGCTGACTCAATTTTGGAGTACACTGCAAAGCGGACATTGATTAATGTGTGTCTGCATGTTATAGCACTGGCGTTTCGATCCCTTTACTGATCTAATTTCTTCGGGGGTCTTCATTAGGAGAAATAGGTATAACCTTTGGTAGGACAAGAATACAACAACTTTAATGGAGTGGGTACGCAACAAATCAGTTGTCTTCTTTAGATCATCTGTGTAGGTATCACACTTACCAGGAATGCTAGATGTCCTATGTTAAAGGATTGTGTAAACATTCCCTTATTTTCTTACAGTGTGAAACAGCATCTAGGAAGTAACCAAACAAACTTTATGGGAAATAAATAGAATGGACACTCCAGGATAGCTGCGTATGACTAAACGTGCCTCAGAAAGCACGGCCAATCATCAAAATGTCCCAAAACTACAGGTATGTTGAAAAATGTTGAACAAGAATAATAAAAACTTTTCCCCCTTTATGCATCATGATACCATCAATGCTCACAACAAGAGGCAACTCAAATTGCCATAACAAATTGTGGTATTACTAGACAAATATTTCTATGCCCATGTACCAACAATGGGACAACTAAAGTATCCAACACATTTATTTCACTTTACCTGTGTAGAAAACACTTTACCTAACAGCAGCACATCACTTCAACCGTGCCAAACAAATGTGTGAATCCAAAGCATTAGTATAACCCATAGAGCAGAGTGAGTATAAAGCCATGAAACAATCAGGCCACAAAAATGTAGAAGTTACCAATTTTCATCAGAATTTCTGGTACATGATGTGTGCCCTTGCACACCTGGTAGACCCATTGTTTTTGGGTGCAGCTCTATTCCAGAGCCACTGTGTCAATAAATAGATTTTTCCTCAAACCCTTGGTGTCTACCGCAAAGGCTTTTCTTCGAGACATGATTTAAGTATGATTGAATTAAACCATGTGATAAATAATCAGCATTGGCGCCTAATAATATTTGCCTAGGAAGTGAAGGCTTGTTTCGTTTCCACTGAAAGAACCAATGTCTCTTGATGTATTACGTACCAAGGTTCGTAGAGGTACAGGGTCGCCCCTTATTATTATTTATGTTTACAAATACAACAGCACAGGATTTTGTTGATAAGGTGTATGATAAAGATGAAAATCTAGAATACAACTTAATCAACATTATGGTATGTCGAGATGAACTGAACATTGGTTTCAAAAACACAGAGAATTGAAAAGCATGATCCAAAATTTTGGACCACCTCCTTGATTTATTAACTTAAGCTGTGCTGAGTATGGACGGGACATTTTATTTCAATGACTTCTTGAAGCTAATGCTAATATTCAGAACATTAACTGCAAAACATCTGAAGAAATGTGTTTTTTGTTTCCTACCAATATTTTTTGATAGTGCAACAACAAATTTAAAACTATGCTTTACTAGTTAATGAAAAAAGAAAAAACACAGAGAAGTACTTTTTTACTTTTGTCAAAAAGAGTATCAAGCAAGAGGTACATTACACATTCATATGCTTCTCTGAATCAAAGATGCACTTAAGTTTGGATATGAGTCCGATGTGATGACTCAGTTCTAAAGTTTATTGAACGCTATGTGACTTGTGACATGCCAAAGAAAGAGAACAACAAAAAACTATCTGAACAAGTTTTATGCTTTTGATCACATAGGTGCAGTAAACACACCTTAAGAAAATGTTGGACCAATTATAAATGTTACTCCAAATGGTGATTTGGATTCCCAGAACAATTCTACAGAAAGGAAAGGTCAACAATTTAATGTCATCTGTAAGGCATGCGGTTACTAGCAAATCACCAAAAACATGTTCTATCGAGGAACACCACAAGCATCATAATAGATCAATGACTACAACTGTTTAATTCTACATATGTGGGATGCTAACATGGATATACATTTTGTTGCAGATAACTCAACAGTTGTTGCACAGTATGTTAGATCCTACAGTAAACGGCAGAAAAAACAGATATGAAGGTAGTTTTGGAAGAAATATCTGCAGAGCTATCCTTAAGTAAAAGGTTTTACAGATTTCTCCTGCAAATGCTATCTTGCCATGATGTTTGTAGCTATGAAGCTTGTGACTGTTAAAGTTACCTAAGCTTACATGGTAAATCAAGGGCAATCATGTGGCTTAGGTTAGGCTTGTCATCATCATCTCAAAGAGTGCTAAAAAGCCTACCCAAAATGTAATATCTTACACATTTTGATCATACAAACAATGATATTTAGAAAACAAGTATTCTGGACACATACTACCCAAAGAGATGTCCATTGTTAGAAAGACTATGCCTCTATGAAGTTTCTCCATTCTACACATATAGAAACAATGTGACAGAAGATATAAGCAGTGGAAAACTTTGAGTAGAAGGTACTAATAATTGTTTAATACACCATAGTAAACAAGCTTTTATTAATCATCATGTACTAAGTTGTGACACAGGAGAAAATAATTTTACTATTTTAGAACTTCTTCAACCATATAAACCATGGCACAAAGAAAAGAAACATATGGGTCCCTTTCAATGCTATGAAGATATATTTATTGTTTCAAAAAATGACATTGTATCGCCTGAATTTCAGGCATACTTACATATGCTCAATCATGAAATAGAGTACTAGAAACACTATTAATGTAGAAATTCAACAGAATGCTCTATCTATTGATAATGCACCTACTTCCAGGAGTGCTGATCCACTTGGACAACCAATTATTGATACTTAAGCTGTGGTTGCCATGGATGAGGTACAAAATTAAATGGACCAAGTCAAAAAGGATGTACATAATTTTGATTACTGCTTAGGTCCATTAAGTTACTAGCTGTAATTTATCTTGCATAGTTACTGCTCCTACTGGCTTAGCAGCACATACCATCAAATGAATTACCTTACTTCTTCTACTGTTACTACCTGTGAAGCAAGATAACAAACTGCATTACTTAAAAGTAAATACTGATACATTCCTGGAACTTGATAAAGTCCTTAAAAACTAAACGATTTGATTATAGATAAAGTTAGTATGGTTTCTGACTTAATGTTGACATTTGTCCATCTTTGTATGCAGGAGATACTAAAAAAACTTGTTTGGAGGCAAACGTGTAATTGTGTTAGAAGATTTAATATAATTAACTCCTGTAAAGGCTTAACTGATTTTCAACAAACTTTTGAAAGACCAAACTCTGAATTGTTTGGGAATTATAGGCAATGTCAACATTTGGTTGTATTCACATATACAGAATTAACACAGATTTATAAAAGAAGCTACTAAAAGGATTATGCCAAGATATTGAAAGACAGTCACCTTGGCATTATAACAAATGAAGCAAAGATTATGCCAAGGAAACCAAATACAAGGTAATTATTTGCTAACTTTCCTTCACCTGCTGAAGTTATGCATTACCGTCTCTCAAAATCACAACCTGTTGTTTCTTTAATGCCAAAAGTGGACAAATGTGCACAATTAAACTATGAAATGCTACACCTGAAAAAGAAAGAATTTTGCATCGTCCTTCTAAAGTTAAAGTGGAGATCACAGACTAAACATACCTATAAGTTAAACTTTAGCTAATAAATTACAAACAGTGGAAAAACCAGTTTTGCATACAGTGGGATTTGAGAAATATTTACAGCTATGTAAAGCTTTCCGTGCACTTTTAAGTCAAGATTTACATGTAGAAGAAGGACTGGTAAATGGATCCAAGGGATTTTGTGTGGCCTTTGTTATGTCTGGAAAAAATCAAGACATTGAATTTATTGTGGTAAGATTTCACTAGCCTAAACAGCAAAAACATATCTCCCAATGTAGAGCAACATTCTTTCTTCCAAAAGATTTATATATTGATAGAGAACAGTGTCCTCTGTATTTGGCTTATGCGGGAACAATACACAAATTGCAAGAACCAAGCTTAGATTACTCGCTCATTAACATTGGGTCAACAGTATTCAAAGAGGATATGGCATATGTTGCTCTTTTTTTAATTAAAAAAACGTATTGGACTACAGATTACTGTTTTTGATGAGGCAAGAATTAATGCAGATAGTAGCTGTGTAACAGAACATAATTGTTTGTGAAACAGATACACTCTTCATCTTGGTCAATATCCTAATTCTTAAACCTAAAATGTCTTAAAAAAAATGTAAACAAACTACAATGACAAAGAAGAATTGGGAGAACCTGAAAACAATTGAGAAAAAAAAACACACAGAAATGACAGGACAACAGTGTCAGTCAGTCAGTCAAAATTCTTTATTTCACAATGTTTCAAATGCATATAAAGTACACAAGATAAAAACAGCAGTAAAAAATATACAAGATATATGTGATACATCATACAAATTAAATTGTAATCCATGTTTAAAATCCTAAATTTAAAAAGGCAATCATCATAAAAAATTGTAAAGTGCATTATGCCATCAAAACTAATCAAAAGTTGCCTCACTTTTGTCCTTCGCTCTCCCATTCTGTCATGGCCCTTCTGCTATTCAGAGAGGACTAGAGAAACAAAGCCGTAGCATGACATACAAAGGGATTAATCAATTGTTTGATAAAATGAAGAGCAGGGCGACATTGCTTAAAATGACAAATTGTTTAGCGTATACATATTCTTTGGAAAGCCCATCATCAGAGGATGAGATTAATGCGGAACCTCACTAAAATAAAACGATGTTGGCGATTTGACACATATAATAAGGGATCGATTACAATGTCATCCGAAAATTCTTCCAACTGAAACGGTTCTGAATTGTTTCCGACCAAATTGAGTTCTGCGAGTCCATCCGACCGATTATGATGCATCCAAACATCGTTCGGTCCGACTCGCATTGACTTCAATGGGAGCCTGTGTTCCGAACGAGAACACAGGCTCCCATTGAAAAAAAGGGGTGGTTGGGGAAAACCTTGGACCCTGTGGCTGGCACCCCATGGTGCCTGCTACACCGTGCATAATTGTAAAGAGGGGTCCCATGGGTACCCCCACAGGCCACATCCGGAGGCCTACGGGTGAAGGTGGGCCTGCTATGGTCCCCCAAAGTCAGATTCCGACAGCCGTTTTGTGTCAGACAAACCGATTCAGAATGGCTGTCCGAATTGGTCATCGTAATCGCTCGTTCGGAAACCGTGTCCATAGAGCTGTATGATTCAGCTCCGAACGACTCGGGCTGCCCGAATCCCGTTCAGAACCTATTCAGACAGCACAAACAGTTTCCTTTCATCGTAATCGGTTGTTAGGAAAGGAATCTGATTTGGTAGGAAACATAAGTTCGGAATCGGATTCGCCGAATCCGAATCCAAATCCAATTTGGAGCCTTTCAGGATGGCATCGTAATTGACCCCTAAGTATGATTCACCGAACTGAGTGGAGAGGGGGCATGTAAGGTACATCTTTACTAAGGCTTTATGATGACTTGATTCTCCTCTCGCTCCTGCAGTCTTCTCTAAAAAGATTTGTTAGATTCTTGCATCAGTGTCAATATCAGAATAGTATAAATTGCTACATCAATGAAATTGTTATCTCCTTTTTTACCTACAATATGCCAACAAAATAATCGACCATCATGCAGAGCAACACTTCTGAAAAACCTTGATAAATCTTTATGAATAGATTTTGTCACAGAACCACATGTCACTATGCAATTACCATAAGAGATATGGTAGATATGGGTAGAAGGGTGATTCAATTTTCTATCAATGAACAACAAGATAATCAAGAATTCTGTATGGCTGTTCTAGAAATAATACCTACATAAACTCACCTGAGTTCTGAACTGTTCTGTATAAGCTAGTCTCAGGAACATGAATGTTCAATTATCTTCATTCGAGTTCCACTGTTGCAAACTTTGAAAGATTTATATAGCTACCAATACCTGTTTGCAAATTAATTCCATTTAAGAATTTAGGGGCCGATTCCGATCTCGGCCGGTAGGGCTCCGAATAGGATTCGGCTTTACCGGATCCGATTCGGAGCCCTGTTTCCCGACCGAACCGTACGCGGGTCCGGCCGAGCGAGTACGATGCGAGTCGCCGACCGACTCGTCCGGGCGACCCGACCGCTCCGACTGACTCGTACCCGGATCGTACCGCTCCGACCGACTCGGTCGGACACGATTCGCACCGCGCAATGGAGACGTTTTCCGGCCGGGTAAGTACGATGCGCACCTCGACCGCTCCGACCGACTCGCGCCGTCCGACTCGAACTCGCTGTCGGAGCCGTACTTTGGGGGTCCGTGTCGGACCCCCCTGTACGCGTACCCGTGCGAGGCGCACACAGGGGGGACCCATGGGTCCCCCTACCTGTGCGTGTACGCCGCGAAGCGCTCGCGGCGTACTCGCTGTAGGGGCGCCTTGTCCGCCTCGCACCCATTGAGGCAATGGGAGCCCGCGTACGCGTTGTACGACCGGCTCCCATTGAGTTCAATGGGAGTCCGACCGACTCGTGTCCGGTGGCATACGAATGCATCGGACTCGTTCGGTCGGACTGCACGGGTCCGATTCGGTCGGAAATCTCTCCGGGTCCGGCTCGGTCGGAGAGATTTCCGGCCCGAATCGGAATCGACCCCTTAATATCTAAAACTCTACAAAACAATTTACGTCCAACCTGTAAATCAAAACTTGTTTCCCCACTTCATTTAACAACGGTAACCAAATATTTCATTTTTATGATTCAAATATGTACTGTCAATAGCAGAAAAATAAATAGTTTTAAATTTAACGTTACTACTTCACAAATTACGATTTCAGGATGCACATATACTACTGATACCAGAATTTTTTATCATGGAGTGACTGCAGCATTGGGGCACTACAGAATCTACTTAAAGAATTACACAGGTTGGACAGAATATAATGACGGTACTCTGACTTTTAAGAATAGACTGCCTAATTATTTTTAAGAGAGTTACCTTCTTATTTTACAGCAACAGTTCTATGTTAAGAAGCTGACTTAGGAGACTGTGAGGCCCTCTTTTTTACTCTATCAGAAGCAGAAGAGAGCACCATGGCAGGTCTCCTAATCTATCGTCCTCCGGGCCCAGTAGCTCAGTCTCTGTCTAGCCTAGAGGAAAAGCTAGCAGAGTTAGTCATCAGACACAATAAGTTCATAATTTTAGGTGACTTAAATATACATCTGGATAACAAGCAAAATAGAGAAGCGCAATCTATAAGTAACGACCTATTAGCTCTGAATTTGGTACAAATGATAGATCAACCAACGCACAGAGGAGGTCACACCCTCAATGCAATTTTTTCAAATTTCCTGGAATTAGAGGCGGAAACACCATGGCCTATCCCGTGGACTGATCATTTTCTGATTCCTTTTCGGGTAAACATAAAGAGGCAGGAGACAGTGGTAGCCATACAGAGGATAAGGAGGAGGAAATGGAGCAACTTCAACCCTTATACCTTTACACAGGCATTGAAGAAAAATAATATTACATTAGATAAAGAGGTGAATCAAGCAAATAGTCAATTTGAGTCATGGGTAACACAAGCTCTGGATGAGACAGCCCCATGGACTACACAATTGCCAAGAAGACAAAAAGCCTCCCAACCATGGTATAATGAGACCCTACAAAAAGCAAAGATCGAACGAGCATGGCGGAAAGAGTATGACAACAGGATTAAACAGAATTATAAAGAGGAATTGAAAAAATACCATACTCTAATAAAAAAAACACGCTGTGATTTTTATACAGATAAAATTGAGAAAGCCAGCAACTCCCACAAAGAAATGTTCGCTATTCTGAAATCTCTGGAAACATATAAGAGTGCGGACAATGATACAAGTGCCTCTGTGGAGTACTGCAATAAAGTGGCGGACTTTTTTTCTAATAAAGTGTCTAAAATATATGATTCCTTCCCAGTGGAAGCACAATTAGGGCTGGACACAGAAATGAACTGTCTGTCTAATTTTAGAGGGGAACCCCTGGAGGTTTTTAAAACACATGAGTTAGAAGCACTGAAAACCACTGCAAGTAGTATTAAATCCGGATCTCCATTGGATCCTGCACACCCAGAGATATTAATGCAGGGCGAGGATCTGATCATGCCATATATCTCGGAACTTATTGAAAGTTCATTTCAAACAGGAGAGGTCCCCCTGAAATGGAAACAGGCAATAGTCAGACCTCTGAAAAAGAAACCGACAATAGACCAGTTCGTACTGGAACATTTACGCCCAATTTCCCTACTCCCGTTTGTAGCAAAGATCGCGGAAAAACTAGTGAACAGACAACTTGTTGATCATATCAACAAAAATGATCTTTTCCACCCCTCTCAATCGGGTTTTAGGGCCAATCACTCAACTGAGTCGGCGTTGCTAATGGCAACGGAAACGCGGAGAAAGTTTGCCGATGAGGGTCAAACAGTCGCGTTGATTATGCTGGACCTAAGTGCTGCATTTGATACTGTCTCACACACGATACTACTCCAGAGACTGGAGGAGTGTGGTATCAAAGGAAACGCCTGGCGATGGATGTCATCTTTTTTGTCAGCACGGAGTCTCCAAGTAGAACAGCAATCCTTTAGATCTAAGGAAATGCCTCTGCCTCAGGGGGTTCCGCAGGGATCCATTCTGAGTCCTACCTTATTCAATTTATATGTAGGACCCCTTGCCGAACGAGTTGAGAAACACAAGGTGTCTATTGTGTCGTATGCTGACGACACTCAGTTAATTGTTATGCTATCTCAAAAAGAGGAACAGGCGACAATCCAATTTTCTAGATGCTTAGAAGAAGTATCTAAGTGGATGTTTGAACACTGCCTGAAGCTCAATGGTAACAAAACGGAGGTGATGATCATGGGCAAGACTCCGTCCATCTGGTCACCAGTATGGTGGCCGGTTTCACTGGGAGATTTTCCTCTTCCGAAAATGGAAGTAAAAATCTTGGAGTATGGTTCGATTCTAATCTGACTTTCGATAACCAAATCCGTAAAGTTGCAGTAAAATTTTATGGAACCATGAAAATCCTAAGAAAGATACTAGACCTGCTGCCTACAAGAACGAGGAAAACCATTGTACATGCAGTGATTACCTCACAGATGGATTATGGGAACGTTCTGTACCTGGGGGCCACAAAGAAGGGGTTAAAAAAACTCCAACAGGTACAAAATGCAGCAGCACGACTGGTTCTCAGCCTGCCAAGAAGATCCTCCATAAAGAAAGCACTGGCAGAACTACACTGGCTGCCAGTGGCGAAACGAATAGTGTTCAAAGCTATGTGCTATGGTCATCGTATACTGCAAAAAAAAGGTCCGAGGTAACTGCATTCCATGCTAGTGCAGTATTGCCCGAGTCGAAATCTAAGATCCAGGGACAGGGCTTTGGTCACTATTCCCAGAGTTTTTAAAGCTAGAATGGGGGCCCGATCCTTTAGATACCAAGCAGCAAGGATATGGAACTCTCTCCCAATGGATTTAAGAGTCGAGCAATGCGAAATGAAATTTCGCAAACAGCTAAAGACTTGGCTCTTCTCCAATAGCGTAACAATCTAATGGATATTGGAGTGTTTCTGCAGTCATTGCTTTTCCTTTCTTTCAGAGTGCCGTTATAGCGCGGAGACGCATCGGTGGTGTAACCAGGTGATTTATAAATGGCTAAACTAAACTAAACTATGTTATGATGTTACCATTGGTATGAATCTAAAATGGTACTTATGAGTTGTAGTTTCATAGTTCAGGAGATATGTCATTATCTGGCCTTGCATCGGTGATGACATTTGGAAAATTCAGCTCTAAGTATTGCTGTCTCCTATGCTTTCACATATATCAATTTACTTAGATATATTAACAGTTGGACATGCACAGCATCTATGTTTTTTTTTTTTTACAATCCACTTGATTGTTTTTCCCAGTGTTTCATGAAGACTACTACCATATAATCATCTTGAACTGTAAATGTTTTAAATGATGACATATTAGTGTAACATAAATGGTAGTTATGTCTGAAAAAACATAAAAGAAAACTAGATAAATTTACTTTGTTATGTTTATTAAATACAATCACCTATCAGTGTAGTAGTCTAATATTCACTTAACGTATGTTACGAAGGGAACTAACCTTATTACATAGGTTGCATGTAACAACTTTTGAATTCACGTTTTCTCTTCCAAGTGGCAAATAAAAACACTATGGAGTCTTTCAATTTCTTCCTCCTCACCATCTCTTCTTCCTCCTCTAGCAACAACACAGGATCGTCTTCTTCAGTCACTGCAGTTGTTCTAAACTGAAAAGGTGGATTCTGAACCAAAGATATTCCTTACAAAAAGCACAAACTTCATATTTGAAGATATAAATTACCAATGGGGATATGGGGTATATGAGTCTTGTCTCATAAAATTGACAGAGTTATGAGCCAATAAATGCTGTTTTACAAAACATAAAGTACAGCTGTAGTACCTCATTAGTACTGCGGTACCCGTTTCACAAACACAACCTCTAGTTTGAACACTAACAAATATACCATTAAGAAAAGCCATCAAACCCTGGATCTGTATTTTCAATCAAAAATAAGGGGCAGATCTACAAGAAGCTAACGCAGCACGGTGCCGCAAGTAATTTTGCTGTGCCGCGCTGCGTTAGTTTCGAAGCACAGGGATGCGACATATTTACAACAATATTTTGCATCTCTGTGCTTCCCCCTGCGCTGGCGCACAAACTGCTGCCATGTGCGG
This sequence comes from Calotriton arnoldi, assembly GCA_963921515.1. NCBI lineage: Eukaryota > Metazoa > Chordata > Amphibia > Caudata > Salamandridae > Calotriton > Calotriton arnoldi. Next base: position 52,093 of record CAWUFW010024208.1, read on the forward strand.
GAGCAGACACCCTTGCACCATGGTGCAAGGATGCCTGCGTCGTGTGGAGATTGTTTTTGTGCAGGAAGGGGCACACCTCCACAATCAATTGAGGTGATTTCCTCTTCCAATGTGTGCTGTAGAATGCAGCACGCATTGAAAGAGGAAAGAAATGAGGAGAAATGAAAACATTTCTCCTCGTTGCACCTCACTACGCCACCCCTAGGGTGGCATAGAATTCTGACGCATTTTCAGATTTACGATTTCTCGTAAATCTGGAAATGCATCAGTGGACATGGGTGTTGCATGGGAACACCCACAGCAACACCCATGTCACGCCCCTAACACACAAAGTGTTGCGTGAACAGGGGCGATATTTACAAGCACAGGTTAAGTCACGCAGGGTGACTTTACCTGTTCTTGTAAATATCACTTAACAGGCTGCGCCACCGGTGCGTCACGCAATGTGATGCACCAGCGGCGCAAGGGGCTTGTAAAACTGCTCCTAAGTCTTTGGTGTAAATGTCACTTAAAATTGCTTATGGAGGTATCGCAGTACTTTCAAGGAACCCTTACCAAAAGCAAATCAATCACGTAAATTATGTGAGCATTCCTAATTACTTTCAACTACCCCAAAAGTATACCATCCAACACAATAGGGTTACCTTGTGTCCCTCAGAACTTGGGTATATAATGTTATAAACTACAAAGTGTTCTGTCGGGTGTCACAATTTCTTTGCATGAAGAATAGGTTTTGGAATGTCACACCTATATGAGAAGATCAATGTATGTTCCTTAACAGGCTAGGAGAGTGTGGACCTATGCTGACCATTATTCAACACCCTCAAAGCCCATCACCTAAATAAAAATTACCTCACATATTACATCACTCCTGACAAGTTCTATGAAATCATTGATACCATCACTGCAACATCGGCAATGACATCATTAAGGACAACACTGTGTATGGCCGGGGAGCGAGTCGTAGTTACTTAAGATAACTGTAAGTGGTGAATTTCAATGGTTCTGTTTTAAATGGTTACACATGGGCAAAACTCATGGAATTTCACTTCACGGAATTCCGTTGAGTTGCCAAAAAACTGCACGAGAATATGCAGAATTCCACCAACAGGCTGAAAAATGTTCTTCCTGCTGTTCGCTCAGTTTTTTTTACGCCGGTAGCGTGTACTGCACTTAAAAATCAGCATGAACGGCACCATGCGGTCAGCAGGGGCACTGCAATTTAGTTTTACCTGCTTCCGCTTCTCCTCTGGCCTGCATATAACCCTACCTAATCCTCCAAATCTGATCACCTCAATCTTAATCTTTACTTACTTATATCACTCTCTGTCTTTCTGTGTGTGTATTATACATTTTTAATTGTGCTTATTATGTTTTCAGAACTTTTTTGTAATTTGTTTTTGTTTCCCTTTCCTTGTGTCCTCCTCCGCCTGTTCCACTTCCTTCCTTTTTCTACTGTGCTATGGCAAAAGAAGGCAGCAGCAGTGCCAGTGCCACCTGCACCCCCTGTGGGCACCCCTGGGGTTTAGGGGTGCAGCTCTGCCCCATTTTCAGCAAGGCAGAGGTGGCGACACTCATCTTTTGGGTACAGTACTACCTCCCCCACATGTTGCCGACAGGCCTGGCATGGGATATGCCTTGCGGGAACATCAGCTGCTGTGGGGGAGAGTGCGGCTGTGCATGCACCACAGGGATGCAGCCCACAGAGCATCAGCTGATGCACCACTGGGCCAACATTATAGTCCAGGATGAGGATCTGCTCGACCTGCTAGGTGTCAGAGTTGCAGGGCTTGGTGTTTCAAATAGCATGCTCACACCCAGATGTAAGGTAAGTTTATGTGATGTGATATGTATTCCAAGAAAACAAAAGATGGAGCCCACTGCGGGTTCAATTAATCCAATTTATTGTGCCACAGACGTGTTTCAGCAAACATGCCTTTTTTATGTGACTGCACAAAGAAAAAAGATGGTAATCACCTGACCAGCTTTTAAATAAGTCTTTGCATACTCTCATTGGAAGTTGAATAATAACTAGAGAAAACAGACTTTTAATTCACCATGGAGCTTTTCCAACATGGTGCCGCCATCATTGCGTGTGTCAAATTCCATGTATTTACTTTGTTAATGACTACCGTATATTTCCTCTCTGTTTAGCAGATGTTCAGAACTATAATGAATACGGATCACCTCACTGTATAGAACTTTAGGTAAACAAAATGAATACTTGAACACATTTCTCCTCATTTGCTCAAGAGAGTACACTTTGACATATTTGACATTTGATGTCACTGACCATGTCATGAATAATGTAATACATGTGGTCATAAGCAGGGCATTGTGGGGGCATAAGTTATAGCTAGCTCAGATAACTATAACTGCTGAATTTCACTGGTTTTGTATGAGTGAAATGTGAACCTAAATATAACGTCTCTGTAACCTTTGGTTTTTTCAGTGAATTTCTAAGGTTTTTTCAAATCTATTTCCTAACTATAACGTCCCTGTAACCGTTGGTTTTTTTCAGTGAATTCCAAGGGATTTTTTAAATTCTGTTTCCTACCTGTAACCTGTAGCCCTTGAAAATGGTCCCTGAGGATCAACGGTTGGCTACTATCGTGGTCATTCCAAAGTAGGGTAAACCCCCAACAGACTGCAACTTCTATCGTCCAATATCATTGCTAAATATGGAGGTGAAGGTACTGGCGAAAGTCTTAGCCACAAGACTAGCTGGTATAATAACATCCATAGTGCAGCCTGACCGATCTGGCTTCATGCCGCATAAGAGTACCCGGCTCAATTTAAGAAGGTTATACGGGGTCCAATATCTTACAGCACAAAGACCAGAAGAAAATGCAGTTTTACTGTCACTGGACGCCCGTATGGCGTTCGATAGCATCGAATGGAATTACTTATTCGTGGTGCTGGAGCGGTTTGGATTTGGTCTAAAGTTCTGTGCCTAGGTTTGGTTACTGTACTCTAATCCGATGGCAAGAATAAAGGTAAATGGGATGGTGTCACGATCACTGGCCCTGAATAAAGGTACTAGACAGGGCTCCCCTCTCTCCCCTATGCTCTTCACCTTGGTGTCGGAGCCCTTAGTGGCATAGGTCCAAGGTGACCCGATGATACGGGGTATCCCAGGGAGTGACGGATGGGATGAGAAAATATCTCTTTAATCTGACTCCTATACACCACAAGCCCTAAATCATCGATAGGCCGTATCCTCCATATATTTAATCTCTTTGGGGGGTATTCAGGCTACCAAATAAACTGGGACAAATCCCTGATGTACGTGCCGGCCAGACCCGCTCCGACCCTACCATCCAGTGCTCGAGCACTAATGATCAAAGACAAGTTCAAGTACCTAGGAATAAAAATTTCTAGAACAGACTCAGAATTCCTAGACGACAACTTAATGCCCCAACTAGATAGGCTTCGAAGGGATGTCACAGATTGGAGACAACTCCCACTGTCTCTGATAGGGTGGGTAACATTGTTCAAAATGATGGGCACTGCCACGATTTTTTTATGTCCTGCAAAATATGCCATGTAGGGTGCCGCCGGACTTTTTCCGGAAAGTAGATTGTGAAATACGATCATTCTTATGGGAAGGGGGATGCCCGAGAATAGCATCACACAAACTCCAGAGGGGAGTGTTCGAGGGTGGTTTGGCAATCCCAGGCTTAAGGAAATACTACTGGGCATCACAGTTGGTTACAAACAATGAGTGGGTATTCATGGGGCAAGATGAACCCACCTATAGGGTGGACCATCTATCAAGGGGGAAGAGAGGATACCCAGCAGCACTGTACCGTAAGCGGCTGGGAATGCAGCTGCCACCACACACCCAACAGGTGATCCGGATATGGAGAGAGGCAACAAAATGTTTGGGTTGGGATGGAAATTAACAGAGAAAACCCCATTGTGGGATAGCGACCTCCTAAGGGAGGTTTGAGGATTACAGGGGTTTTGCAAATGGGGAATATTGGGGATAGATAGTCTGGGAGACATGTGGAGAGGGCAGAAGATGATTGAGCTCCACAACCTACAAAAGGAATACGAAACGCCCGATTCTGAACGATACAGATACATTTAATTAACGCATGCCCTGCGACGTCATGTACCAGATGGCGAACACATAGCAGAATACACACCCCTAGAGGACAGAATCTTATTAGATCCTATGATGTCCAAAGCAACCTCTCTAATATATATAAAAATAATGAATAATACTCTGGACCCGCTGGTGTCTCTTCAAGCAGTATGGGAGACTGACCTAGGTTCAATGGAGGAAGACGACTGACAGAGGCGATACAGAGCCCTAGCGAGGTGGCAATAAGGGCGAGATTCCGTCTCATACAATTACGTATATTACATAGATCCTTTACATCTAGAACACTCTTATACCGAATGAACCGCAGTGACACTGACATATGCACATGGGGTTGTAGAGCAAGGGGCACCTTCTACCACATGCTATGGGACTGCCCCCATATACAACAGTACTGGAAAGAAATAACCCGGATAATGGCTGAGGTAGTGGGACAAGAAGTCCCTATGGATGCAAAATGGCATATTTTATGTGTGACAGGAGAAGATAGATGGTCTAAATATGTAACACTCTGGCTTAAGACAGCAGACATTGTAGCCAAAAGGAACATAGCAAGGGCATGGGGAAAGAACCAAACACCAACGGTGATTCAGTGGAGTGAAGATCTGGACGGGTGCTGTGCAGCTGAAAAGGTGGAGTTTCAGAGTAGATTTTGCCCTAAGAAATAGGACAAAACTTTGGTTTGCTGGACAAAGTATAGAGGAAATTGAGGCCTGCATGAATCTTTATTTATAATGCAAGAAGTGTTCCTTTCTAAAGTCTAGACAGAGGAGAGCTGTGGACAACATTGATCTCGTTAATGCAGTACCGTATTATAAATGTATTGAGAGTAAATGCTACCCCAATATATGTATGAAGACAGTAGTCTGTCGTATGATATCTAAATGTATTGCCAAGCTTGTTAATAAAAATAATTATACATTTTTTTCTTCAAAGAATACACAGACAGTGTCAGCACTAGAAGCCATCACCCATGATTTCCCAAACTATTTCTCTGCATGGTTCAGACGGTTGTGCCGGTACTTTCCTACACATGAAAACGAGTGTAGCATTACACCTGTATGATTGCCATAAGATGTTTAAGTAAATGTGCTGGCATGTTACTGTGTGTTTTAGTAGCTCTATGGCTGTCTGAATGTGTGTGTGAGTGGCTGTGCAAATACTTCAGTGCCTCTGTAAGTGAATAGAGAGCTGTGAATGTGTGACTGCAACTACCTTTGAGTCTGCTGCATAAGCAGTTTCTAGTAAGTGACTGAATCTATATGTGCTTCTGTAGCTGTCTGATTTGGTTGCAGAGAGGGTCTATGCTTTTGTGAACATGTATATCAGTTGCTTTAGGGGTGTATACTCTTCGTAGTACTTCGATAGGGGCCTACAAGTGCTCAGGTAAGTTATTCAACTCAAGAGGACATCTGTCAATCACTTAAACACAAAACAGCATCCTTTATGGCATATGCACAGCATAATTTAAAAGTGTGTCATGTGCACTAAACCGTGGGTTAGACACTTCAGAAACACCTATAACATGCCAAGTAACACTTGCAGTGACAGTGCACAGACAGGTCTTCACTAGTAGCCATCACCCATTTTTAAATACTGTTTCTCTGCATGGTTGTAAAGATTGTCAGTATTTGCCTCATATATGAGATAATGTAGAAGTACACCTCTAACAATGCCATGAGATGTTTAAGTAAATGTGCTGGCATGTAACTGCCTGCTATAATACCTCTAAGCCTGTCTAAATGTATTTATGCAAGTGGCTGCAGAACTACTTCAATGCCTGTGTTAGGCAATACAGAGTTACGTAGGTGCGACTGCAACTACTTTTGAGTCTGCTGCATGTATTTATAGTTTCTAGTGAGTGACTGAATCTATAGGTGCTTCTGCAGCTGTCTCAATAGCTGAAATAGACACTTTATGTTTTTCTGAATATGTATGTCAGTTGCTTTAGGGATGGCATACTCTATGTAGTACTTGTCATGGGGTATACAAGTGCACAATTAACTCAGTGAACTGAAAAGAACATCTCTCATTTTTAAGCACAAAACAGCATGCTTTATAGCACACCTACAGCATCTCTCACATGTGACTTGAGCATACTGAAACTTGGATTTAGGACTTGACAAATAGCTCTTACATGCAAATCAAGCTACAGGTGAAAGTGCACATACAGGTCCTGTACTACCAAGCATTATCCATGTTTGAAAGAGTATTTCTCTACATGAATGAGAAGTTTGTGTACTTTCCAACATATCTGAGAAACTGTAGGAGTACATCTGTAGTAGTGACATGAGACATTTAAGTAAAAATGCTGGTATGTGACTATCAATTTTAGTATCTTTATGTCTCTAAATATCTATGTAAGTGGCATTAAACAAACACCTCAGTGTCTGTGTTACGGAAAAGAGAGCAATACAGATGTGACTGTGTCTATGTTTCAATCTGCTACGTACACAAGTAGTTTCTGTGTAAGTCACTGAATATATATGTGCATCTGTAGCTCTTTGACAAAGCAGTGTAACAGAACTACTCCACCTAGTCTTTGAGAACAGCACATCATATATACACATGTAAATATTTCCACATCTTCTAACACCTTGCTAATTTAAAGTTTAACTCTTAATCTATAGTTTTTTAACTACCAATTACACCATGTGGTAAGCAGCAAATGTACAGCATACTAATTCAATGCAACAGATTATGGACCAACTTCTCACACACATAGGGGTCGATTCCGATTCCGGCCGGAGGCGCACCCAATACTATTCGGTCGGGAAAAAAGCCATGCGAAAGCCAGTTTCCCGACCGATCCGTACAGCACACCGAACGAGCAAGTACGATGCGCACAACAGCAAAAATCCCGGCCGAGCCGTACTCACCCAAACCAGGTCCTGTTCTCCGACCGAGGCGAATCCGGAAACGCCGAATCGAGTCGCACGGAAGGGAAAATGCAGCCCCGTCCGGCCGGACAAGTACGATGCGCTTTCCGTACGCGCCGAACCCGTCGCTACGCACGGCACGTCAAAGCATCCGGGAGAGGCGCACATAAGCTCCGAATCGCGCCACAACACGATCCACGGCTACGAGACGAACACAGCACAGACGAGGACGACGTGAAGCGACGAGGACGAAGCGAAGCGACGAGGACGAAGCCAAGCGACGAGGACGACGCGAAGCAACGAGAAGGACGAACGACACGAACCAACCATGAATCCCTTCGTCCCGATCATACCAATATTCTACATCTACTACCGGAACAGGCACGGACGCGTACGGCGCAGAAGGTAAGTCAGACACCAACCACAAAACACATACAACACGTACACGACACATCACACACATACACTGGGAATCTGAATATACTTACACCAGCAGCACCATAGGGGCGGGATGCCCATCACCAATGCCACATATGCACACAGGGGCCTGAATGCGCGCCACCACCCCAACCCAGGGGGCTGGATGCCAACCACCACAACCACCCTTAGCCAGGGGGTGCCAGATGCCCACCACCACTACCACCCTTAGCCAGGGGGCTGGATGCCTACCACTACTACCACCCTCACCCAGGGCGGGCTGGATGCCTATCACCACCCTTAGCCAGGGGGGGCTGGATGCCTACCACTACTACCACCCTTACACAGGGGGGCAGGATGCCCACCACTACTACCACCCTCACCCAGGGGGCAGGATGCCCACCACTACTACCACCCTTAGCCAGGGGGCTGGATGCCTACCACTACTACCACCCTTAGCCAGGGGGGCTGGATGCCTACCACCACCCTTAGCCAGGGGGGCTGGATGCCTACCACTACTACCACCCTTACACAGGGGGCAGGATGCCTACCACTACTACCACCCTCACCCAGGGGGGCAGGATGCCCACCACTACTACCACCCTCACCCAGGGGGCAGGATGCCCACCACTACTACCACCCTCACCCAGGGGGGCAGGATGCCCACCACTACTACCACCCTCACCCAGGGGGGCAGGATGCCCACCACTACTACCACCCTCACCCAGGGGGCAGGATGCCCACCACTACTACCACCCTTAGCCAGGGGAGCAGGATGCCCACCACTACTACCACCCTCACCCAGGGGGGCAGGATGCCCACCACTACTACCACCCTCACCCAGGGGGGCAGGATGCCCACCACTACTACCACCCTCACCCAGGGGGGCAGGATGCCCACCACTACTACCACCCTTAGCCAGGGGGTGCCAGATGCCCACCACCACTACCACCCTTAGCCAGGGGGGCTGGATGCCTACCACTACTACCACCCTCACCCAGGGCGGGCTGGATGCCTATCACCACCCTTAGCCAGAGGGGGCTGGATGCCTACCACTACTACCACCCCACCCAGGGGGCAGGATGCCTACCACTACTACCACCCTCACCCAGGGGGGCAGGATGCCCACCACTACTACCACCCTCACCCAGGGGGGCAGGATGCCCACCACTACTACCACCCTCACCCAGGGGGGCAGGATGCCCACCACTACTCCCACCCTTAGCCAGGGGGCAGGATGCCCACCACTACTACCATCCTCACCCAGGGGGCAGGATGCCCACCACTACTACCACCCTCACCCAGGGGGGCAGGATGCCCACCACTACTACCACCCTCACCCAGGGGGGCAGGATGCCTACCACTACTACCACCCTTACACAGGGGGCAGGATGCCTACCACTACTACCACCCTTACACAGGGGGGCAGGATGCCCACCACTACTACCACCCTCACCCAGGGGGCAGGATGCCCACCACTACTACCACCCTTAGCCAGGGGGCAGGATGCCCACCACTACTACCACCCTCACCCAGGGGGCAGGATGCCCACCACTACTACCACCCTTAGCCAGGGGGCTGGATGCCTACCACTACTACCACCCTTAGCCAGGGGGCTGGATGCCTACCACCACCCTTAGCCAGGGGGCTGGATGCCTACCACTACTACCACCCTTACACAGGGGGCAGGATGCCTACCACTACTACCACCCTCACCCAGGGGGGCAGGATGCCCACCACTACTACCACCCTCACCCAGGGGGGCAGGATGCCCACCACTACTACCACCCTCACCCAGGGGGCAGGATGCCCACCACTACTACCACCCTTAGCCAGGGGGGCAGGATGCCCACCACTACTACCACCCTTAGCCAGGGGAGCAGGATGCCCACCACTACTACCACCCTCACCCAGGGGGCAGGATGCCCACCACTACTACCACCCTCACCCAGGGGGCAGGATGCCCACCACTACTACCACCCTCACCCAGGGGGCAGGATGCCCACCACTACTACCACCCTTAGCCAGGGGGCAGGATGCCCACCACTACTACCACCCCACCCAGGGGGCAGGATGCCTACCACTACTACCACCCTCACCCAGGGGGCAGGATGCCCACCACTACTACCACCCTTAGCCAGGGGAGCAGGATGCCCACCACTACTACCACCCTCACCCAGGGGGGCAGGATGCCCACCACTACTACCACCCTTAGCCAGGGGGCAGGATGCCCACCACTACTACCACCCTCACCCAGGGGGCAGGATGCCCACCACTACTACCACCCTCACCCAGGGGGGCTGGATGCCTACCACTACTACCACCCTTAGCCAGGGGGCTGGATGCCTACCACCACCCTTAGCCAGGGGGGCAGGATGCCCACCACTACTACCACCCTCACCCAGGGGGCAGGATGCCCACCACTACTACCACCCTCACCCAGGGGGCAGGATGCCCACCACTACTACCACCCTTAGCCAGGGGGCTGGATGCCTACCACTACTACCACCCCCACTCATAGGATGGACAATGCATGACACAACAAGCACACCACAACCTAGGGAATGCAAGATTAAGACATCCCCCCACCACCATGACAAGCGTGTGAGCAGGCTGTGTCAAATGACCCTGGGCTGAAGAAAAATACCTACTGTGATGACAAAGCTAAAATGTCGTTCACGCTGCTTGAACCACAGTCAGGTGTCCTGAGCAACTAACTACCATCACACCTACACAAGCACAAATCAATCAGCATGGCCAGTAAGCCAAGGCCAACATGGAGGCAGGGGACTAGCCGGGCAACAACTCTCATCTGCACACACTCAAGACCACACCCCCGACCTCCAACAATGTGCAGCAGTGATCATACATGCACTGGTGACATTGCACATGCACCCATTACTATTCCAGGGTGGTGGGTGGAACCAAGGTGTAGAAACACATCACACATGGACACTCAACAAGACTCCTGAATGTCTGACACACTGCACACTACGCTGTACATGGACATGACGGCAATACCACACCGACCAATGGGATCCCAGCCACAGTCACACACCAATGAAGAAGCCAAGGTCACCCACAAAGAACACACATAGACAACAACCAACATTGCAGCCCGGACCCTAAGGAGTGCCAGCAGTCACACACACAACGTGTCACAATCACTGAAAGATAACACAAACTGGAAATCACATGACAGGGGCAAACAACAAGTGCCAAAGGGAAACCTGACTAGTGACCCATCATGCGTCAGCACACAAACTCTGCCCTGACAGCAAACACACCTATGGGTGACACCCTGATGACCAGTAATGTGCCATGCACCCACATCACAGAGAACACAGGGAGAAGACTTTGGGGAACATAGCTCAAGTCAGCAAGCATCACAAACAGGTACAACACTAGGGATCACAGCATGCGCAGATGAATGGGAAGTGAACACATCGGACATGCACATACAACACACACCTTGGGCGCAGGCAACGTCACACGTGCACACACTGCCATGAGGGGACTCCGCTCCTGTGTGAGGAAAGCTGTGCCACATGTTGCCTCAGTAGGGCCCCACCGCTGCCAGCTGAGCACTTGGTCACACACAATCAACAATTAGCAATCCGAAATGAGGGCTCCCATCACATCAGCCTGGCCATGTGATGTGCCAACGGAATCATCAAAGCACAGATCCAACACACTTGTATGGCAATGCTGCACTCGACCACACGGATGAGTCCCTTCCCCATTGATGCCCAAACCTGCATGTCCACTGGAGATGGCAACACGGTCAGGGAAGCAGGACAAATGCACGATGGCAGGCACAACAGATGTGCAGGGTGGAAGCCACAGAGCTATGAAATTGCCAATGTAAGTGAGGAAACCCATTGCCAAATACTGAACACATGACACCCTCAGATGCTGCTATTGATGACATGGATACACCACATGATAGGACACATTCCCTCCTGGACCACATGGGTTCCTGCACAGTAACACTTCATAATCATGGCGACCAGTGATATCGCCATCACGTGCAGCAAGGGCATGCGCTTAGCTGCACCAACAAACATGTACATCCGGAGCATGAGCACTAGCAGAAAAGAAAGCCGCTTTTATTCAGCATATGCGTAATGATGCGACAACGACGCCCAGAAGAAATTAGAGCAAAGGCCAATGGCCAGTCCTCATTGCCAAAGTTCAAACAGGGTGACACTCGGCAGATGTCACCCTACGCATGCCTGCACAATACCAGGGACAATCCACTAGAGGGGCAACCGGGGGGCAGGCCAGGCACCGCAGGGACAGGGATCAGGGCTCACTCAGGGGGAGAGTCAGGGAAGGGGTGGTGGGTGCTGGAGAGCCACTGGACAACCGCAGTGGAGGTGTCTGATCACGGTGTGTGCCGGCACAACTGGGGCATGACACAGATGTCGTGTGGTGTGCCGCACAACTGCAGTGGACCCTGCAGATTGGGGTGGACAGGTCCGCCACTGCAGTGCCCGGGTCAGTCAGGGCGGTAGTGGGACCCACCGCAGCGCCTACCTCCAGGGGAGGAGAATGGGGAACAGGCAAGGTGGGTTGGACAGAGGGGGAGGGACAC